>WHPX01000347.1:0-154138 GCA_011057435.1 Actinia equina | reverse complement strand
AAAACCATTCATAGCCCCGCAGTAGGACCGTAGACTACGAACCATTTGCACTACTTGTACAATGGTTAGTTATCTTTTTTTACGGATAAATGGTATGCACTTTATCACGTATTAGTTTCTATATTTGCACAATACTAACGTATCAAATTTGGTATATCATAGGGAATTCCCAATACACTATCCTTTTGGTGCATTTTACGTCATAGCTACCATGTTGGTTGACGATGATAAAGCATTCCTTGTTAGTTTCTTTTGTTAGATCAACCAACATAGACCTTTCTGAGATAGCGAACATGGTGCATTGTGGTCTAGCTTCGTACAAACATCTTTTGTTCATTATGCCTTATATGGTGCTGTTTGTACCTAAGCTAGACCACAATGCATCCTGTTTATCGAACTCAGAAAAGGCCTAAGGCGGCTCTTCTATTCAGTTATTTATATCTCAAGGTATTTTGAGTCATACCACTCTTGCAACTTGTGTCGCAACGCCGTTTCGAGGCAAGTTGCAGAGAAAAATGCACCGAGTAATCGCGTCTTTTATAAGGAAAGAGCTACGAAAGAGCTAGAAGAAAACAGACAGTAACTGTTACGTCCAAAGGGCGCTTTTTTCTTCCATTGTTATTGTTCGCATAGTTTCGTGTTTTCGTGCAGTGTTTTAATGTATTCATATTAAGTTAAGTACTTGCGCTTGGTTAGATTTTTCAGTTGCAACTAGTATCGGTAGGAGCGAGGATCTACTTGTTTTAGAGAACGTTTTTTTGGTTCTCTCGTTAGTGTCTTTTTCTTCATGGCGTAAGACAAATGTATTTGTAAGTATTTTTCGTTTTGTTTTTGTTCGTTATCTGCTTATGCTATTTGGTTCGCCGTATTTCAGTAGTTTGTATTTACTTATTTTGTTAGGAACTGGTGGCTTCGTAATATTACACTACGTTCAAGTATTTTATTAAACGCTTTCATGTATTGAGTCCTCGTTTCCTACAGTAACTGTTGGCAAATATAAAACTTTGAAGTAGAGGACCTACTCCCCTTTTTACAAATTTACCTTATTGTCAAGGTTTTTGGCAGTGAAGGCTATTTTAACGCGATCGCTTGTTCCTGAGACTTCTTCAGCAAATACCTGTGTAATTATGTAAAAGGGAGAAAAAAGAAAAAAAAAATAAGAAAAAAACAAAACAAAACAAGGGGTACAAGGGGTCTATACGAGACTTACTGTTATTGTTCCAGCTTTTTTCTCCTCGATTTCCAGTTCTTTGGTAAATGTCTTCTTGGAAACGACCTACAAGAAAGGCCCAAACTATAATTGCCATCCACAAACATGACCAGATAAGCAAGAGTTTTTAATAGAAAAGACGGGGGGTCAGGGAATCTAGCGACCCCTTTCCCACCCCTGCCCCCTCAAATACAGCCGGACACTTTGCTTTTTGCTCCGTGCTGGTGTTGTTTGTCAAGTTGTGCGATAGTCCCCTTACCTGACCAAGAGTACATTCCATTCTACCAAGAAAATCATCATCATCCAGATCTGTTGATTCATTGTCCACATCGTACACAGTAAATTTGAGTTTTTGGACCATTTCAAAATAGTAGTCCAACGAAATGGATTTGGAGAAGTCAGGGTTTAAGTTGTTTTTCACGTGCTCTGTTCTTGCATACTGTGAAGAAAGAAGAAGAAGAAGAAGAAAAAAATATATATATATAATGTTCATAAGCAATGTGAATTAACTTAACCCTTTTAATAGAAAAAAATAAAAAAAAAGAATAAAATGATCAAAACAGAGTAATGAGTAGCGAGGTGCTCAATGTTAATTTTAAGATCAAAATATCGCGGTTTTGCTGCATTTTTAAGGATTAGAGAACTACCCCCTGACCCCTGGCATCATAAAAAAAAAAACCTTTCCAGTGGTACTGTAATTCAACACCAGTTATTGTTAAGGCGTTCCGGATTACAATGTTTATTAACTGAATATTATTTTTACATGAAAGCCGAAGTCCTACATCTTTCAGTGCTCAAAGATCTCAAATTGTTGTAGTGATTTCCGTGCGCGCAATGGAATTGACTTGCCTGCTCCGATAACAAAACTAGTCTTTTTGCTCTTGTCATTTAAATCATAATTCAGACGTATTCACTTTCAGTTGCACTTGTTGGCTGACACCTATACACTACTGAGTAATTATATGCCAAAAAATGATAGCAAATATATCGTTCCAATACTGAGCATATATTGCTGGTTCTATATTGCTACTGAGAGGTGATGTAGGGCGACAGCATAAATTCTTAATGTTAGACAAGAGTAATGACTAAAAATGATAGAATTATACTAAGTGATAGAATTGCTTTACCTCAAACCATCGACCATCTTTATCTTGCATTAGCAACACCGCTATAGGATCAGATTTGCTCAGAACATCTTTATCTATCAGACCTCGACAAGAGATGTGGAGTTCTACTTTGGTAACGCATTGTGTCTGTTCCATGGCTTCAATGAAATTCTAGAATTCTAGGATATTGAATTACACTTTTAAATGCTGTTAATTCAGCTCTAAATGAGGTTTGCTTTGCTCTAGAACGATTGTCAAAAAACTGAGGGCAGTCCTTCAGCTTTCTGCTGCTAGCCGCTCAATGCATGCGGAAATAGACTATTGTAATCTTAGTGAAGTGAATGACAAGACAAGACAGGTCTATACCGTATAAGAGCGGAAAAAATATTGTTAATTCGGTAGGAGAAACAAGTTGGTTTATTTTAAATTAGTCGGATTAAAAGACAGATTTACAGACTAAAAAGAAAAACAAAAGAATTAGGCGAATTACATACTTTCAAAAAGCTTTGCCTACAGGAACTCAAGCTATTACGACAATAGTCTGATTTAACATGGCATTTACGTTGTAGATTTGATAATACTCGCAAATTTTGGTTTCGAATAGTCGAAAGCAATCATCAACTTACAGACAAACATCAACACCAGGAAATCGTCATCAGCTTACAGACAAACATCAACACCAAGGCATCGTCATCAACTTACAGACAAACATCATCACCATGGCATCGTCATCATCTTACAGACTAACATCAACACCAGGGCATCGTCATCATCTTACACACAAACATCAACACCAAGTCATCGGCATCAGCTTACAGACAAACATCAACACCATGGCATCGTCCTCATCTTACAGACAAACATCACCAGGGCATCTTCATCAACTTACAGACAAACATAAACACCAGGGCATCGTCATCAACTTGCAAACAAACATCGACACCAAGGCATCGGCATCATCTTACAGACAAACATCAACACCATGGCATCGTCCTCATCTTACAGACAAACATCACCAGGGCATCTTCATCAACTTACAGACAAACATAAACACCAGGGCATCGTCATCAACTTGCAAACAAACATCGACACCAAGGCATCGTCATCAACTTACAGACAAACATCAACCCCATGGCATCGTCCTCATCTTACAGACAAACATCATCAGGGCATCTTCATCAACTTACAGACAACTTACAGACTAACATCAACACCATGGCATCGTCCTCATCTTACAGACAAACATCACCAGGGCATCGTCATCAACTTACAGACAAACATCAACACCGTGGCATCGTCCTCATCTTACAGACAAACATCACCAGGGCATCGGCATCATCTTACAGACAAACATCAACACCATGGCATCGTCCTCATCTTACAGACAAACATCACCAGGGCATCGTCATCAACTTACAGACAAACATCAACACCATGGCATCGTCCTCATCTTACAGACAAACATCACCAGGGCATCGTCATCAACTTACAGACAAACATCACCAGGGCATCGTCATCATCTTACAGACAAACATCACCAGGGCATCGTCATCAACTTACAGACAAACATCACCAGGGCATCGTCATCAACGTACAGACAAACATCAACAGGGCATCATCATCAACGTACAGACAAACATCAACAGGGCATCGTCATCAACGTACAGACAATTTTATCATTAACACCAGGGCATTATCAGCAACGAATTACTGACAATTTTATAACAAAATCATAAAATAACGATATATATATATACATGTGTTAGATAACGTTTTTGAGATTAAATATAGGTCGACATATCAGCGTTTCATCAAAATCGATTGAAATACGGCGTTGTAGGAACGTCTTGAAAAAAACGGTCGAAAATTAACTCGCACTCGCAAAAATTAATGATTGATTAAAAATTGATCAAATAGTTGGACTTTGTTTTTATTCAGCGAGAAGAAAATGTATACTTTTATAGCCATGAATAGTGCGCTGTGATTTTTAGTGAACATTGATCGGTCGCGAAGGTCTCCTGGTACATTAAATGTAAACGCATGAATAGCCACTAACTTGATTTACTATATTGACTAAGTTTTAACTAAAGTGTATACTACCTAGATTATTTTAAATTATGAATGAAATATCCTCCGACACCCTTAAATAAGGCAGTCTTCCCTTAACCCCCTTGGCATTAGTTAGCTAGCTCAAGGGCAGTTAATTAAATTATTCATTCAAGTGAATTGCATTAGTTTAAACGCGAAGTTCGGTCATTATTCCAAGAGCATTCCTTATTTAATTAAAATTTATGAGAATTAAAAAATTTAAGGTTGGATTTTTAGAGCCCGGCCAGTGAGGGTGGACTTGGACCTTTAGGGTTTATTGGTGGGATCTTTCTGGAGTTGAAGTAATCCTGGACCTGCTTCGGCACCTCTGCTAGGACGTGTTGGGCCAGTAACGCTGGCGATTGCTGGGGAAAAAATGTTGATATGTTCCAACCATTACAGCCATTCTCAATCACGCGCTCCTCTAGCGATTTATGGACTTAAGATTTGAAAAATCTATGACGGCAATGTCAACCGGAAATGTAAATTACTTCACTTTGGGGTTTCGAGTCTTTAAAATCTGTCTTCCCTGTGGATGAGTTGACTTTACTGACAATGTTTTGAATGAAATCTCCAATGAACAGAACCCCAAAGAGAAATTAATTACACTTCCGCCTGACGTCGTCGACGTAGATTTTGAAAATCTTGAAGTCCCTTCCGACGAAGAAGCTTTTTGTGGACGTCAATGAAGGTGTTTCCATGACATTCTATAGGCACGTGTCCTTATAGCTGTGTGTTTTTCGGACAATGTTATGGAAACGCCTTTTGATTGACGTCCACCATAACCTTCTTCGACGCGACAGAAAAAAAAATCGCAAGAGGGCTCGTGTGATTGAGAATGGCTGTAAATATATATATTTATAAGAGAACAGAAAAGAAAAAGAAGGAATAAAAGAAGGAATGGTAAATGAAAGGAAAAGAAAGAGTAGGACGAGAAAGAATAGGAAAGAAAGGTTAAAGACACAAATGGAAATGAACGAGAGAAAATGAATGCATGAATATTAGCTGTTTTATTCAATGCAATTTAATACGATGTTGTAGAATGTAGCTAATCCTACTAACCCCTTTATAATCCCTAAAAGGAACGAACTGAACAATGTCTCTTTCAGCTACCTCTGTACCTGAACGTAAACTGAAAAAAAAAAAGGTTTTCAAATAAAACAACAATTTTGCATTTCGCATTAGCTTACGACAGTTTAAACCACTAACTTCAAAGAAAATAAAAGTTATTTTTTGTACATACAAGCCTTCATCTGCATCCAGCTCGTTCATGTCAGTAAAGTCAGCAGTACCAACACCAACAATGATAACTGACATAGGAAGACGGGATGCGCGAATCAGAGCAATTTTGGTATATTCCATATCTGATAACACACCATCCGTCAGCATCAACAGCACGAAGTATTGCTGTAAAGAAATGAAAGAAAATAACGAAAGGAAACAAAAAGAAAAGACTAAGAAAGAAGAAAGGAGCCGTGTTTAGAGTCTTTCAGTTCGACCCGTTGAGCTTGCCACTACTATACTTGAAGCTTCATGCGGTGGTGATTAGTGATAACATTTTTTTATTAATCACTAAAAACATACCGATGCGTCTCGTTTTTGAGCAGCCTGGTGAGCAAACGAAGCCACATGGTTGATGATTGGTGCAGCATTGGTAGGACCATACAATCGAACCTGACGGATACACGCCTGGTATGCTGCAACTACACCACTGACCCCTAAACGCCGGCAAAAATACAAATAAGTTCAATGACAGTATATCTTTTCCGAGGTTATCCATACTTCTGATATCCTAAATTTGCTGGTATGGGTAAGCCTCGCAACAAATAGAAATAAGGTAAAAAATCTCAAAAAATTAGAGCGGTTATCGAATAAGAACGAAACAAACGGTGCTGAATTGTAGCACGAACACGGTACGACATGCGGTAACATTGGAATGGCTTCCCTTAAGAATGTTTATCGTAAGAGCGGGCCATATACTATTCTGACTTACAGCACGACCAAGGTACGAGTGGCTTTCCATTGCCTTCCAGTAATTCATCCAATCACAACGCGTAGTTACGGCCACGATAAGATGTACTCCTACGAAAACAGCCCTAATGGCAAGGTATATCAAGTACATCAAGGTACATCAAGTAACATCAATGTACATCAAGTACATCGTGAAAGGTTGAAGAGAGCAAATTGAAGACAGGGAAAATAATAAACTCATGTGGGTTTACAAAACAATACGACGTTTTCGAATGAGAAGAGATTTCACTTCCCAAACGTAAAAACATCGATCGTTTTGCCCTGCATGGGCAATGTGAACACTCCATGAATATAAATACCTTGGCAATAAGGATTCGTAGCGTTGAAAGTCAAAGGAAATGAGTGGGATACCTGTGGAAAAACAACAATTTAGTAAGATAAGAAGATAAACCTAGAGTTTTCTGCTAACAGTTCAAAACCAATAAACCTCCAAAAGGTGTTATCTGTGACTAGAGTAGAGGTTCGACTTAAAATCCATGGACGTTAGCCCTGCCCCATGGCCCATTTCATTTAGCGTATTTCGCCTAGATTTGAATGTCAAATGAATGAGTTGGCGAAATTATCGTACATACCTCGAAAGATGGCGGAACTCTAGCCCCAAAGCCAAAAGCAGGGAACAGTTTATCTCTGCGGTGAAAAGAAAACAGATGCATCTTAAGCATAAACAATTGATGAGATTTATACGATGAGATCTTATAGGAAATACACAAGTGAATTGAAGAGAGGACAGCACAGAAGGCTGTAAGTTAGATTACTCAATGGGTTATTTTGATACTGTGGTTAAATGAAATTGCAAAACTGTTAAACAAAGAAATGATACTCTAGGGAATGACACGTGGTTTGAAATGGGAAAACATTACGCTCGAGCGAAAAATAACTATTACTCACGAATCATAGTCTTGGCAAACTTCCCCAACGGACGTCAATGCTTTGAGATACTCGTTAGGTTCGTATGAATTCATGTAGTGAAGAGACTGAGGGTTGTTTGGGTCACCATTCGATGCAGTGAAGTCCACACCAACCTTGGCATTCAAAAACAAACACACAATTAAAAATACAGACAGACAGGCAGACAGACCAAAAGATGTAAAGACTGTCACACAGACAGAGTGAGACAGAGACGAACAGATAGACAGACCAGCATAAAAGAAGATGGAAAGGACAAATAGATAGCAAGACAAACGGTCAAACAATAAATTAACGAGGATAAGAAAACGAAACAACAACAACAACTACAAAAAACGCCAATATGAGTTCCGGTTAATAGCTCCAAATGACATTTAAGGTAATTCCCTCGAAAGAAATTTTGCCGATAACTTTGTCCTGAAACTTTGCATTGACATTAATTATGTCATGGACATCTAAAAACTGCAATAAAAATATGGGGTCACCATTCTCGTTTTTGATTTATCTTGAAAAAAACTTCTCAAAATAGTCGAAAATTGACACCTTTCCGAGTGGAGACTGGGGCGAGTCAGATAAAAATCGCAATTTCGCTAATCAAGAAAGAGAAAAAAGTGAAAATTGGTTTGGAACATGTTTCTTATTTAGTTTCCGAAAGATAAATACCTAAACTTCGTTAGTTCCATGCTTTTAGTAGCATGCGCAGAAAAATGCGCAGTGCTAAACGAATATACTATTTCAGTAATTTCATACCGTAAAATTAATCTGGCAACCTCCCATTACATAATCCAGAAACGAATGAATATGGATGATCTGAAAGAAAAGAAAAAAATATCGATTAGCCTTAACCCAAAAACTATAAAGCGATGTAGCTCTTTTATTTTACAACCATCATTCCCCGTGAGGGACTCTTCCGCAAAGTTAGCTCTATACACAATAGTGACTTTTAACATCGGGTTTACCGCAAATCGCTAACTGCTAGGGTTGAGGCCCAGAAACACGCCCGCAAACACGAAGAAACGCTCTAAATCCATAAATATCAATTAATATAGCGGCTCTTCCATCGCAAACGTCGATATGACGCCTTTCTAAATGTTGAAAATTTGACGGAAAACGCCTGACGTCAAACTGCAATTTGAGGTTTGCGGTAGCCAGCAAAGAACGTCGTGCTAACATGTCGCATGTTGATTTAGAAAAACTCCCGTTTTAAGGGAGAGAACAGCAGAACAACTAAATTTATTTTCAATTATATACAGTTCAGTTCAGAGAATCAAACTCGCGACCCCAGGCGTGAACTACGTACACAGCGGTGAGAAACGGCGCCGTTACAGAGAATACCACCATTATTTAGGGGCGCAAGCATTCGGCTTACCTCACACAGACTGACGTAAAGAACACCAGAATTGACGTACTTCTTGGACTTTTGTTGCTTCTTTGGGTTGATCAAATCAAGACCTTTCTAAAAAGGCAGAAAAGAAGAAGGTTGAATTGTGAGACTGTCGATCTACCTACCATCGAAAGAAAGCTTGAAAAGAAATTGGACCCACACAAATCAGTCTGCATTTCCCTACGGGGGAGGGATGGTTAACGGCTTTACACAGGCTAATGGCAAGTCGTGAAAAATGGGAAAAGCTTACGACCAAAAGATTCAGGTCTATTGGGTCTAAAATTGTTCTTTTCTTAGGGGAACAGCATTTTTCCAGATCCTATACGACTGTCCTTGGTATTTGGCAGCAAATGCAGCGTTTGTTTCTCGAATGAACCCCGACCACTTAAACCTCGTATTATACAAAGGATCAAAGATGCACTTATAAAGGAAAAATCTTAGATTGCTAAGCAACGGTGTAGAGTACAAAATTGATTTAATTTCACTGTCTCCTCACCTGCAGGTGAGATGACAACAATGATTTGGTTTTCCATAACCACTAGTGTTTTCCGGGTGCAGAGGATTAGCCCACAGCCCAACCCCCAACCTGGAGGGCCACTGCAGAGTATACCAGGACGTTAGATCGTTATGCGCAACACCTACCCTTGTCTGCAACAACTGAATAATCTGCCTTAGCGATGTTGAACAGCTTCCAATGAAATCATGGCTACCATCATTGTCATAATCATAGCAATCAATCTAGCACAAGAGAGACAAGTAGCCTAGTGTTAATGGCATACATACCCCACTTGATTTCGCATCAAGCAGTTGCCGTAAGGTGGTGTTAGTAACGCCGATCAAGTCATTGGCATCGCCTTCGTCAAAGTCATAGACAGCGATCTAAAGTACAATTAATATTATGGTTTACGATATATATAGCCCTCTTATTCTTTATGGGTATGATCTGAATGGCGCTTTACAATGAGTTATGAATTTAGGAGATATGGTTAGTCATGAGGAGTAGAAACTGAGAATGTTCACTGCCAAGGTTTCTGTACGGCCTCAGTGGTTCTTTTACGTCCCTCTGTTATCTCACTGTGAGATAGCAGTGTGCTGATCTAGTTTTGCCCAGAAATTGTTTTAGGGTTTGACTTGTTTAAGGGTTCAACCCGTAAGTTAAAATTAGCCTTGTTAGACTAGATCACAATAGACTGTTTTCGAGATAGCAAACATGGTGCATTGTGGTCTAGCTTCGGTACAAACATCTTTTGTCTATCATACCTTATATAGTGCTGTTTGTACTGAATCTAGACTACAATACATCCTGTTTATCGAACTCAGAAAAGGCCTATGTGCAAGTCATGAAGCGTCATACAAAATTAGCCATACATAATCTCCTTCATAAACATCTAATACCTTGATTGTTGCATCATAATCTCCACTACACAAAGACATGACAGAAACGTCAAATGCCTTCCAGTTTGGATTCAAATTGTTCTTTATCACCTTTAAAAAAAGAAGAAAAGCACTTAAAAACATTGCAAAATATTGCCCGAAAAGAGTAAGAACTGACAGTAATACAAGGATAGACCTTGAGTGATATTTGCATGTTCTTAGAAATCACTATAGTAGATAAAGGCAGAATGGCCTGTCTCACATGGAGTCTGTAATAAGACATGTGGAGCTGAGACATTATTCAATAAGTACTATATAAAAAATGAAAGCTTTTGCTTTTACATTCCTAAAATAAGAAAAAAGAGCTCAATAAACTTAGTGAACTAAATAATTTTACATCCCTTGCAAAACATTGAATGGCAAAAGGCAGTTTGACTGCATTAGCAGGACATTTTGCTATATTTATATCTTTTATATAATGCTATATTTCATAATTTTCGAAAATATGTCTTGAGGTAATATTTTCAATACAAACATTGCACAGTAAATCTTACCTCTGTTCTATGTATCATCAAAAATCCACCATCAACTTTCATTTTGGAGATCTCCAAAAACGGGTCTGACTTTCCTAGAAAATCCTTCATATGAAAATAAACAAAAAAAAATGAAATAATGAAATAAAGGTCAAAATATATGATCAAAAATCGATTTAACTACCTCAATTGTTTTCTTAAGAAAATATTATATGGTACCTTTTTGTCCACATTTGTTGCTCTGAAAGTAAGTTTGGCAACCTCATTTCCACCTGTCATTTCTTCAGCATAAACCTGTAATATAAGAATTATAGGGTATCGTGCTGTTGAAATGTTACGCACAATGTTGCAATTCTCCTGATTATATCATTAAAATATATGACATAAGTGGATAACCCCTGATTCCAAGGATGTGTGCACAAAATTTGCCTAAGGCAGGTTTGAACCACCAATATTAAGCATATTTAATTTGTGGCCATTGTTTCTTCACTTCTTTCTATTTGGGCTCTAGATCTTGAGGCAGGTTTTTGTAGCATTTAGTTAATTTTTCAAAAAATTTTCTCCATGTATTTATGGGATGCATCATATTTTGCTAAAACATGCAAATGTTTTTTTCTGGTAGGCCTTATTTTGATGGGATATAGCAAAGAAACAAATGTGTTTTTTATTTCATTTTTTAAACAAGAATATTTTAAAATGAGGTACAGTATGTTCAGAAAAAAATAAAAAATAAAATTGCAATTATGTATTAACTTAATTTTGTGAACAGCCTTAATTATTAATTTCTGTAGATTTGTGACTGGCTAACTGAGTAAAATGAATTAGGAGGAAAATATAAATTTTTTTATATTGAATTAATTGGATATTTACTAATGAGTGGGTTTACAGTTTTCATTTACGGGTTGACTTTGATTTATGGAATTTGCAACCCCCAAACCCATCTAAAAACCACCCCTGTGTTCTTAAGCATCTGGATTGTTCTCAAAAAGGCTGTTTCCATAAACCTTAAGTGAGATAAATATGCACCATTTTTATATGTGAAACCAACTTTTTAAATTTAAGTAAACTCACAGTAATTGTTCCAACTTTCCGGCCTTTAATTTCAAGATGTTTTGTAAATGACCTCTTAGATACAATCTGGAAAGACACCAAAAAGTAAAATAATAATTTTATTGAAGAAGACAAATATAATTTAAATTATGCAAGACTAACCTGACCAAGAGTACATTCCATTTCACCAAGAAAATCATCATCGTCAAGTTTTTTGCTCTCATTGTCCACATCATACACAGCAAATTTGAGTTTTTGGACCATTTCGAAGTAATAGTCCAAAGAAATGGATTTGGAAAAGTCAGGATTTAAATCATTTTTGACACGCTCTGTTCTTGCATACTGAAAATGAGAAATTACAGAGTGTTATTATCCCAAGGGGGAGGGGGGACTCCGGGAAAAAAGTACCAGGGATGCTTGTCGGAAGACCCCTAAAAGATACCAGAAGTCTTTAAAAAGGGTGTGGCTGAATGATTTTTAACCCACAAATAATACTAAATCTTATATAAAAAGAGCCTAGGATAAGCCATATCGATGTGTGCTTCTCTCCTTTTCCGACACCCTAATAGATTATATACTAGAAAATGCTTGATTTTCAAAAATTCGCACATTTAACACCCTAAAAGATACTAAACCGCAAATGTTTACCCCTAAGATACAATAAGCATCCCCGGTACTTCTTTCCCAGAGTCCCCCCCCCCCTGGGTTATTATTATCAAATTAATTTCTACTAGCTACCAGGCCAGCGAATCTTTCCAGGTATTTTACATTAACTTGTCTCCCTATTTTGATTAAAGTTCCCAAAAATTTAAGGAAAATACGAGAAAGATACACTCGTTGCTCCCGCCATTTTATTTCAGTAAGTTTTGCTGCTTACTCAAGCTGGTATTGGAAACCCTAAGCTACAAAGCAAACCTTTTATTCTGCACTACCTACAGTAGTACTTACAGTACTATGAACATTTTTGACTGTAGATGGTAGTACTTTTGTAACACAATTCTAAGTTAAGATTTGTATTTTATTTTACCAGCTATTGTTTTGTTATAAACAGCTCAGCATATCAACCCATTTAATGTTCCAGATTATATCATTGCATACAAGTATTCAATATTGTATATGTGTAAATGCTGAAATCACCAGAAGTCTAGAGTCACATTCAACAAGTATAAGCCAAAACTATTAATTCATAACTTATAACTCAGTATTCCTTACTTTCTGGAGTAGCTGATGAAAATAAGAGGCTTCAAATTGTTGCAATTAAAGTAATTAGGAAAAGGCAAATTGTACATCTTGAACTCCAGTGATAAATATTCGAATATTTTAAAGCTATGAACGTAAAGAATTATGCATGAATATGAAAGATTACGTATTTTAAATTGCAGCTGAGACTCTAAAATAGTCTTCAAAATCCTTTATGTTGCACAATAAAGTAAGCCTAAAGAAGAATGATTCTAAGAAGCTTGTTAGAAGCAAGAAAGTTGAATAATTTACAGACGTTATGTAGAAGTCTTATCAATAAAACAGAGTCCAAATCAAGCCGACAAACTTGCTTTACCTCAAACCATTGTCCACTTTTGTCTTGTGTTAGTACAGCAGCGATAGGATCGGATTTAGACATGGTATCTTTATCCAAAAGACCTCGACAAGAGATGTGAAGCTCGACTTTAGTAACACACTGAGCCATGGTTTGCAACGTTTTTAGCTGAAAATGTCGGGAATTGTGTTTATCGACGGCTATAAGAACTTAAAAGGAGTGCTAAAGCGAAAGAGAAAGGGTGAAAAAGTGGTTAAAACTGATTGCGAAAGCTTAAAAGGAAGATTAACATGACAAGACTCGATTAAGAAATTCCGCCATACCATAACATTCCCAGAGTGCAATAAGCCGTGTAGTAGGGAACTTATTCAGGGGGGTAGGGGTAGGGGTAGGAGTAGGCCCTATTAGCCCCTCGAAGTGAAATCCTGGATTTTGACGTCAAAATATCTCAAATTTTCACACGATCACGATAATTTCTTCCAATCTTCAAGTTTCTTATAATTAAAGAATATAAAAATGGAAAGGAGAAAAAGTGGAAAATAATGATAAATAATAACAAGTGGTTATTTTTTGTATTGCGCGAATTTTGAATGCACTAATTAATCATGATCAAATGGCAATAAACTAGAGAGAGAGAGAGGAAGGAAGGAAGGAAGGAAGGAAGGAAGTAAAAAAAAGAAAAGGAAACAAAGGAAAAAAATCAAAAATTAGGCAAACAAACAAATACATACAAAGTGCTATGTACATACAAATACATACAAATAACTCCATACATTTATTGTCATAATAGATCGTCATAATATACCTTATTTTTTTCCGGTCCGGTATCCTAAAAAATCGTGCGTTCTGATTGGCTGTTTGAGCGGGCGGTATTTCGTAAGTATCTGCCCGCGCGCGCGGTCCGGTATCTTTTGCCGCTAAAAGACAACACAAAACGATTACCAAAACAAGTAAAAAAAAGGTACGGGAAAAATAAGTAAGTAACTAAGTTATATAAATAAGTTACTTACCGTCCTATAGTCGGTCAGGATAGGGAAAAACTGTGCCCTCGGTCCGTATATTCAAGACCTCGGGCACAGTTTTTCCCTATCCGGACCGACTATAGGACGGTAAATAACATATATATAGCATTTGTCGTGTAATTGGATCGCCACCCTGTCACGCACTTGAATTATGAATACTAGGTAACTGTAACATGATCCCTCTATTCCAAATGCACTTGATACAAAACCGTACTCGATATATGCCAGCAGAACGAAAAGCAGAAGTCATTACACTTATGCTATGTTTTAACCCTTCAAGTACGGCCATTGAGTTGGACATTGAATTGATATGGATTCTCCCAACTCCCCGAGTGTTGCTTTCAGGCTATCTAAACACAGAGAAAAAGTTTTCTCTAGGTTGCTATCAATAGACGTCACTTCTGGTAACAGCTTTTTTTTTGATGGCTTGTAGAATCCTGTAGGTTGTTTTGATCTCTTGTTTTCTGGTTTGATGCAAAAATAGAGTTGAAAATAGTCAAATACTATAGTTTGAGGACTTATTTTGATATGCCTGTGGCCCTGATACAACTCAAAATTTGGAACCTTCGTCTTCAAAATACATTTTTGGTGGCGTTATTTTCCTCGAAAGAAAATCACAGGTAGCTCAAGCTTGGTTTCTGTGGTGTCATGTTATAAGGAAATGTATGGAGATTCATCAAAAACTTCAATAAAATCGTTGAAATTTTAAACGATCATTGAGAAATAGCACTTTTTTTTTTCTTTTTTTGAATTTAGCCCATTTTAAGGATTTTTTCCCACCAGTAAGAAGGTCAAGGACATATTAAAGAGAACTATTACACTCTGAAAACGAAAAATATATGGATTATCTCTATCGTACATCTCTATCGTACATCTCTATCATACATCTTTATCGTACATCTCTATCGTACATCTTTATCGTACATCTCTATCGTACATCTTTATCGTACATCTCTATCGTACATCTTTATCGTACATCTTTATCGTACATCGTACAACCGCGTGATCCTCTACTGCTGTTGGTATTTTGAGAGATAAAATTCTCTTTACCGAATTACATGGAATTAAATGAATCAAGTGAGTTCTTTTCTTGGTCTCAAAGATGTTTCATAGGGAGGGGAGGGGGAACACAAAACACTAGTGTCCAGTGTTCCGGTGAACACATAACTCGGGGAAACACAAATCCCTGTGACACCCCCGGTGTACGGAAGCTCTGGGGGGACTTCAGACTTCAGACTTCACACTTCAAACTTCACACTTCAAACTTCACACTTCACACTTCAGATTTAATAGTTTAAACATGATTGTATGGTCTCCCTGTGTTTCTGTGCTTGCTGTCAAGATGGCGTCAGAGATGGAACACGAGGTGAGATTTATTTATTTATTTATGCATAAAAGTAACAACTGTAAGGTCTCCAATTTTTTTCTATTTAAATTTAACTATTTAATGTTTATTTTGTAATTTTTGTAAGACTCCAACTTCAAACGGAACCAAATAGTCGGGCATAGTTTTACTAGCTAAGGATCAAGGGTTCTACCGTGCAGGGTAGTCCGTTGTTTGTCGAACTTCCTCTAATAACGGGTCTTCATTTTTTGATATGAACCTCAACGATGTAATCTTGGTACTAATAAACCTAAATGTAAAAGTTAAGGGAGGTCACTATGGTACAGATTATAGATTTGACATTATTGAGAAGCTGCACCACAGGTAACCCAACATGCATGATTAATCTAAAGTTATTTGTACATTTTCCCTTTATAACCTACTTCATTACTTGGTGCCTGTACTGGATGGATACTAGCATGCATACTTTAAATGTTGGTTTGGTATTAGATAATGAAAATAATAGCCATTAGAGAGACACCCATTAACCAGTCACTTTTAATAATTTCTAGCTATATCAGGTACTGGAAACAGCCAATTTGGAAAGGCTGAAGAACACATTTATTGAGAATAAAGTGAGTACCACATGTCATAATGTGCAATTTTGAAATTATGGTCACAAATAACAGGGCATAGTAAATTTTTTGGAAATTTAAGTAATTCTTGTTGTGTTTCAATCCCCCCTCTCTTTGCTTAGAGATTTCCACATTTCTGGCAAAATAATAATAATACTTTGTTCTCAAATGTAAAAAGGAAGAACTTAGAAAACTATAATAATATTTTCCATCCTTTCTTCACACCTAACCACCTCCCCTAATTTCCTGAGATTTTTTGTTTGACCTTTTACATACATATATACATACACACTTTATTTTCTTTTCAGAAGCACTGACAGAAAAAATACAATATGATAAAAAAGTTAAATATATAAAGTATAAATCTAAGATGATATATACTATATATACACCTGCCTCCTGGATTTTCTTTTAAGCAAATCTCTAAATGACTGATCAGTTTCTTAATGACATCATCAATTTATATTATACCAGGTGCACAGTGTTAAGGCATTAAGGATGGTGACTGATCACCAGTTTGAGACAATGGGTTTAGCTATCGGAGAGACAGCAATGCTGCGAGCCATGATATTGCCAAGAAATAATGATCCTCAAGTCAACTCTTCAATACAAGGTATGGACTAGAAATCATTAACTCATTAAAATGGAACAATATAACACTAACTTAACAAAAAACATTAGCCTCAAGCTAGCCTTTATCTACAGGCTGCTACAGAGATTTGAAAAACAGTTCCCCTTTTTGTTCATCCTAGACACATTATCTGACAAATGTATAACATAACCTCACAAATCTTCTTTGCGAGATACAACATAGCTTATTGATATGGATATTATTAGATTATATTTAATTATCTATTTTGGATTTACCAGCTTTGTTATTAATTTTTAAATTTCCTATCTTAGTGAATAAGGATTTTTAAAAACCACTGCCATTTTTACTCAAACACATTAATAATTCAGGAGTTTTTCATCCAATGACCATGGTCTATTCAGTCAGGTAGATGCATCTTGTTGATCGATACCCCAATGAAACACTGTAGGAAGATCACTAATGATATGGGGAAAAAACATCTAGATTCATCCACCTGACTTAACGGGACTATGAAACACGGTTCGAGATCACTAGTGTAGTCTAAATCTACATTGTGGTTGGAATTATCAAAAGAGTTAGAACCCCCCCGTTACCTCTTTAATTTCTCTTCCCTTTGCTCTGTTTGTCTGTCAAACTAACTACATACCTAATTTACATTTCCCCCCTAAGTTTTTTTTTTGTTCAAATATTACATTCCAGCCAATCCAAATCAACCAACTGTGTAAATCAGTAGCGTAGCTAGGGAAGGGGCAGGGGGGAGGGAGGGGGGGGGGGAGTGCCCCCCAAAAATTTAAGAAACTTTGTTAGAATGTATCCGAAAAAATATGAAAATTTAATAATTTTTATCTTTTTATTATGGGTGTCCCCCCACATTT
The DNA here is from genome assembly GCA_011057435.1 of Actinia equina. NCBI lineage: Eukaryota > Metazoa > Cnidaria > Anthozoa > Actiniaria > Actiniidae > Actinia > Actinia equina. The sequence goes on along the minus strand of WHPX01000347.1, from coordinate 136,474 downwards.
TTCCTTTTCCTGGGTTCTAGCCACGCCACTGAGTGTAAATTACTAACTGGTAAGGAGTACAGGGGGTTGTAAATCATACCCCTGGTGGGCCTTCAAGTATCAAAAGGATAAAATATAAAATATGACAAATATAGATTTATTATTAGTTATTATTACTATTATTAATTTATCAGCTCCTTTAACGGTCTCATATCAAAACGTTTATACACCTACTTGCAGAAACGTCATAAGAAAAAAGAACATAAGTAATTTAGTGAGAAAGGAATAAATTAAAGGCAAAAGAAGATCAATGAAGCTGAACTCTGAAGACAAAAGAAAGAGTTCAGCTTCAGTGATCTTCTTTTGTCAACCTAATTTATTCCTATCCCACTAAACTACAAATGTTCTTTTTCCTATTACAACGTTGTTGCAAGTAGGTGTATGTTTTCAAGTAGTCAATTGTACATAAATTGTTTGCGTAAAACAAGGAAATATGAAATAAACTTTCCATCATTATCATTATTATTATTATCACAATTATGGCAAGAAATAGACTGCAATCAAAATAACACGAAAATATTATTTGTCTTAGATAACAGGAAGGAAGAAATAAGGCGAGCCATCGACAAAATAAAAAACGAAAGAAAGAATGTAAAAAAAAAAGAGCCTGCATCCACAAAGACCGAAAGCAAAGTAAAGCAGAAGAAAATAAGAATAGGATGGCTACATAGAGCACAAGGCGCCAGGTTCAAGCAAGTGAGAAGAACTGGCGGGGGCTCTATACGTCAAATTACATACATTGATGATAACGCCATAACTGTAGAGTTCCTTAAAAGTGAAGGGCAACGCATGTTCTTTCCAGGAGGTACTTCCATACACGGTCCTTTAAAGAACATGAAAGTTGAACTTGGCAATTTCGAGCAAGAGCCTGTCGACGAATTTTCGGACACTGAGGGAAAGGAATGCACTTACCCAGAGTACCTCCGTAGTCGAGGCCTCTATGCAAGTCGTTCGTGCATATATTTAATGACGACTGAAATACCACAACAAGATGACAAGAAAAGCGATGAGAAAGAAACGCCAACGTCAGAGTACGAGCCAATGACCATAGTTTCTACTCCAAAGTATGGTGTTTACAGTGCAGAAGGGGACTACATTGACGTAAAAAGCAATGTCTTAGATATCACATACGAAGAAACTAAAGAGTCATCATACTCTGAAGTTATCATGCGATCGTTATCTTCATGTAGACACCAGTGCTACGACCTACAGTGTTTGAATGTTCCGTTCACACAAGACACCAAACTAGATAACTACGATCCCTTAGAAAACAATTTTACAGTAACTGAGATAACAAAAGGCAACACCTGTTATCTCAAGAGGAATTTTGCCGATACAGAGTCTGAAGTGTCTGAAGAAAGTTTCAGTTTTCCTCAGTGTCCTATGGACCACACATCAAATGAAATCATTCTCCATCCCCCCTCTGAAGTTTGGGGATATGACGACAAAAAGCTTTTACTATGTGTTGTTGCTGCTTGCCATGGAGACCCTGCCTATTATAAATGGTATCTTAATGGAGAAATAATCAAAGAAGGACATGGTTTGTGTTGCCTTCCGGTTGGTACAACAGGGGACTACAAGGTTGAAGTACAAAGCAAAGGAAAAGCGAAAGTCTCAGATTCTGTGGCGGTTAAGCCTTGGAGATCCAAACCTTTGCCTAGAATAGAAGAAATTCACGATGATGCTGATTCTAGTCTTCTTCTTTGCAAGTTGCCAATCATTGACATCAAGGATGTTGACTTCAACCCAAGAGATGAAATTGGAAGATGTTCTTTTGGAGTGGTATATAAAGGTGTATGGGCGGGAACTCCGATTGCATTGAAACTTATAAAATTGCGAAATGCCAAAAGGATGCAACCTGTTTTTGAAGAAGAAGTGCAGGTACACAGTATGCTTCGCTATCCCAATATCGTCCAAATAATGGCCATGTCCCTGCTCAAGAATTCTGTCTACATAGTGTCAGAATTAGTGGACGGGTTTAACCTAGAAGATATTTTATTTTGTGATGAAAGTTCTGAAGCACACTGCTGCTTCAAGACAAAGTCCTTGTTGCCAAACAAATATGTCAAGCAGTGACCTATTTGCATCATCTGAAACCTGCAGTAGTGCACCGCGACATCAAGCCAGCAAATGTCCTAGTTGACAAGAAATCTGTTGCGACGAAACTGTGCGATATGGGACTGAGCAAAATCAAGACAGGAATAGCAACCACAGCTACCAATGGAGTCCCGGGTACGCCGCAATATCTAGCTCCTGAATGTTTACTGGACAAACAACCAGGAACATTACACTCAGATATATGGTCCCTTGGTTGCACATTGGTTGAGCTTGTTTCAGAAAAAGATTGTTGGCAAGACGTATCTGGGGAGGCTTGTGTCGATGTGGAATCACTGCTGAAGAACAAGAAAAGCCCTGAAGCATTAAACCAGTTGCCTCCTATTCTAACCAACTGTTTGGAGTACGATCCAACGAAACGTCCACGTGCAATTGATATCCTTAATGCGGTGTCATTTTGGGCAAGGGGCAAATAAGTCAAAGCCCTTGAACTTCTTCTCAGTATTACGTCCGTGTGTCACTAAATCAGAGGCGGATTTAGGGGTGGTGACGGGATTGACTAGACACCCCCCGTTCAAAAATCCTGAATCCGCCTCTGCTGATTGTACTAAAGAGAAATTGAAACTCCAGTAAGTTTTGGACAGTCCTGCGTCAATAGCCCGTTCGACTGCAAATGACAGGAGAACTTTAGGTTTTGAATGTTTTGTTATAGTTAGACATATAATCATATTTAAAATTACTTTTGAAAAGGAATCTTTAAACGATAGAGTACAAACAGTAAAATTGTGCAATAGTTTTCACTATCAAGTCCTATACAGTGCTATTTTTATAGGTCTAAATAATGCAAAGTATTGTTTAAAAACCTATTGAAAACAATAGGATTAGCAGAATTGATCGCTATTTAGCGCGCACTATGTTTAGTTTTAATATTTTTTTTAAATTACACACTTTTAGTTTTTATACTTTATTCCATTCGGCGTTGTGCGATAATTATTTAAACAAATATACAGTCGGTTTTTGTTCAGTTTCAGGTAATCCTGAAAGACACATAAAGGCAATCCCCTCTGCTTGTCGTACTCTGGCCGTTCGTACACATGCGTTCGATCTTGGTTGAGCTTAGGGTAATGATTGATTATTAGAGATTATATACTTTATGTTATCATAGTTATTGTTATTGATGATACTTGATTTTTTATGATTGAAAATATGATAGTTATTATAATTGATGACATAATTATTGTTAGTATCATCATCGTTGATGATAATTGAACTTCTGTTATTTATGATATAGAAAATTTTATTAAAGATGTCACAGTTATTGTAATTGATGTCATAAAAGCATAATAAAACTTGTATTTTTTCAGTATTTAAAGCGAGCTATAAGTCTAACAAAGTCTTGATTACGAAAATGTTTGGAAACTTCAAGTAAAAATGTTCAAGTCGACTCCCTTTACAAACAGCGTAGCTCTTCAATAAGTTCGACATACAGATCGCAAGCTGCACCAGCTGTGTTTGGTCTCTCAGCAAATGGCCTTAGCAGATGTAGTAGTTGTAGAAAGTCATCAGTGTAGTCAGGAGGTGGTGGACTTGCATATTCGTCTAAACAAATTCCAACGTCTTCAACGTCCACCGTTATCCCAAAGTTTTCTGAATCGTACAATTCAGGTGAAAAGCAAATGACATTTGGTCTACCGGATGGACATTCTCCATTTTTGTTGCTTCTGATTGGATGAGAGTTCCATTCCTTAACTGTCCTTTGAAGCTCAGCCCGAAGCACACCCATGAAGCAATACCTTAAACACTGAATGTGTACGGGATCATGACCATTGTACAATCCCCTATCCCTGAGATCTTTAAACATATTTATCCACCAACCTGTGCAGGACTTTCTCAACAACGCCCACCATGCCTCTATTCTTTGGTTTGCTGTGCTTTTCCCATACATGAAGCTTTTCACCCCAGCGAATGCATCGTTGCCGTCGTAGCGGAAAAATGGTTGCAAAACCTCGATTGTTGTATTTTCCGTGCCCAAATCACGTCGGAGAAGTCTTGGGGCTTGCTGATGCTGTTCCAAGTATTTCAGGTAATACCAAGCAATTACCGCTGGATCATTATTCGTTGGGGACACGTGTAACCATAGAACTCGTCTGCTGTATCCATCCATAGCACCATGAATAGCAAACCCGAAAGGTTTAAGTTTGTCATAACCGTCAGCATGCCATAAATAATTAGGGCCAGGTGCAATGTACTTCCTTCTAGATAGTCTGTGAAGTTTCCTTGTTTCAACTCCTATCGGATCAATAACTTTCATGAGTTGCCTTACGGTTTTTTGATTAACACGTAAATTATGCTCTTCTTGTATGCGTCTCCACATCGTTCGATACCCGATACTCCCCCCACTGTCCTGTAGTTGTCGTTCAATTGCCCTGACAATATCGTCAATATCGGATTCGTCGCCACAAAACACTCTTCGTTTTAGATGGAGACGAGACAATATCCTTTTCAACGGTCTCACACATAGTTTTATGCCATGGACTGTTAGAAGTGTAGCCACAATTTCCACATATCTGTATCCTTTTAGAAAATAGTACGTGATAAGACGTTCTCTGTTTTCTCCTGAGCAATATGGAAATCCAGTAAACAGAATTACAACTAGCAGCAACTTGGTCTGTAAAAATTATTAATAAATCAAATATATTATTCTTTCCTCATCTACTCTGACACCAAGCAACATGCTTACCCTCGGCGCCTTATCATGCAAGACGCTCTGTTGCACGTGTTATCCCATTCATACTCATTTTCTTACATGGTAATGCCAGGCTAGCATTTTTATATAATATTGACTTCAACTGCTGCTCTTTAGCATAGATATTTTTCGGCTAGCCCTACCTCGTGGCGTTTTATAGCAATCCACTAGTTCACTAATTTTGTCTCCCACTCAAGCAGTCGAAATAAGTAATTAAATAGTGGAAATTCAACCTTTGTTATATAACATTAAGTATGTTATAATCTGAATTACCTTTTTGTCCATTACTACTGAACTTGAGCATTTCTCTTCAGCACACCAAGCATACAAAGCAATAAATGGCCGGCTGCCGGTGTTAAAACACAGGACGACCATAAAACAAACTATTAAATCTGAAGTCTGAAGTCTGAAGTCTGAAGTCTGAAGTCTGAAGTCTGAAGTCTGAAGTCTGAAGTCTGAAGTCTGAAGTCTGAAGTCTGAAGTCTGAAGTCTGAAGTCTGAAGTCTGAAGTCTGAAGTCTGAAGTCTGAAGTCCCCCCAGAGCTTCCGTACGAAACTGTATCGAAACACCTTAAATTTGGAACAAAGCTTAAATAGACCTTAAAGATTAAATACTAGGCAGCCCGGAGCAAAGACATCAAGTATCAAGTGCTTCTGTGACATGCGCCTGGGCTTTCTAGACCCTTCGATAAGATAATAGAAAACATCACGGTCACGGCATGTCACGCTAACGGCACTGAGCTTTTCACAGTCACACAAAAACTGCTCTACGCAGAATAAGATGTTCACAGTCGTGTCTACTATCTAAAAACTTTGTTGCCATTATTTTTTACAGTCTTACTGGCTTCTTCTAAAGCGTCTAATGACGTTGGTAACTGTACATTCAAAGAATATTACCAAAACGAACGTGTGTGTACTACAGCGTTTATACATGGATTACAGGAACAGCCCAAGCTAAGCTGCAGGTAAAATTGAGTTACTTCTCGAGACGTTATCACGACAAATTGACAAACTGCATAAACATTTACTATTCAACGTTAGTCTAAATCTACTAATGGTATATCACAAATCCTGCGCACTCATTGGCTGAGCTGCTAGTAGCTTATAGAGATAGATACGTCTCAAGTAGCTTAAAGTCCCGGTTATGAAAACCAAAACAATGGCGGTTACGTATACTAACTTCCGTTTTCAGCCTAAATTCAAAATTCTTTGTATAAATGTTATTTGACCGAATGGTAGGTTTAGACCAACAAGATGGTCTGTCTACTAGTCAATATAGCCAAATTAGCTTTCAATTCGGTCTTATGGCTACTGACTCGTAGACCATCTGCATAAGGATGCCCTAGTGGTAGAAATGTCACCTCTTCAAGTGCTCTAAGGTACACCAGGGGCGGATCTAGGGGATGGTGCAGGGGAGCTTATTCCCCTCTCTATATGAACTGATATCTACTGCATTATTGTTATATGTCTAGGCAATTGGTGCACCCCTCCTAAAGCGAAAATCCAGGATGGTGCACCCCTCTAGAAAATATCTTGGATCATGTACATGCACTGAACACAATTATCCTTTTTGACTTTGTTGATTTTTTAGACCAAAGCTAGAAGAGTTTTTTAACTGCACCATTAAAGTTGTCAAAGGCTGTGTAAAAACGCTAGATGCAGCTGGCGAAGCTGCTGTACGAGCAGATTTAGAGAAGAAAGCAACTGAAAACAAGATGTGTGAATTAGGTGGGATGCACTTTGAGGAACCAGTTGGGCCAAACCAGACCTTCCCTTGTACCATCAGTAAAAACGAGTATAGGAAGCAAACGGCATCGTGTTATGAAAGTTTTGAGAAGATGTGGCATAAAAACAGGAATGACAAAGGATTGTGCAGGTTTGTAGGCCCATAACTTACCTAAGCCGGGAGCCAAGCATTTACGACTGAACGTAATGCACCCTTCTCGAAAGTGTCTTGAATGAAAAACTATAATGGAAATGCAAAAGAAATGCCACAAATTTCATCGAGGAAAAGTGTATTTTTTTTTGTATTGTCATGTTAGCCTGGCATCAACGATGACGTATGAGAAGGCTCCATTGATTGTCCATAATAAAGTTCTCTGTGTGAGCAGAGATTAAGGGCTAAGCTTGCTTGCCATGACCCTATCAAAGTATTGATAAGAACGTACCATGCAGCTGAAAGCCTATTGCTAAATACCAAGAGGATTCAATAAGTCCTTCCACACAGACCTTCTTTGTAGATGGGTTTCAGGCAGCCATCATCCCTGTGTCTGGAACTTGGAATTGTTTTCCCCAGAATAATTCCTTTTTTTTTAAATTCACGTCTATAATAGGTTTTACTCACAGCAATTCAATTATATTGTTAAAAAATTTCGTCAATCAAAGGAAAAAAATCTTTGTGAATAGCTGTTATTACAGTTAAGTCCGCAATAAGATATTCTTTGTTAAAGGAATCATATACAAGCGAGAATATCGCGCCGACGATACAACGGTTGTTGTCTCATGTGCATGCATCCATAATAACTGCTGTATATTGTCCTATACACATGTGACAGACCATAAAACAGTCGTTAAGGCATAAGTGTTCCCAGTTGCCATCATTACAGATTTTCCCACGAGTAAATCACCTCTGTTCTTAAAAGGAAGTCACCATTTTCAAAGTTTCTACCATAATTCTTTGATACAATACTGTGATACTTGAAGAAAGAAAATCAATTTTGTTCCTATTTGCAATGCAATTATAATAAAAACTCTGAAATTATTAAAATTTGATTATACTAAATATTATGTATGACATCAACTTTCAAACCTATTACTTATGAAGCCATCAATTTTATCTCATTACAGTGGATTTGCAACGGTGAAAAAGTGTGTACAGAATGTCATGACATCGAAGTGTACAATAACAGGGGACTTCAAGGAAAAAACTGATCTGATGTTTGATGATTACAACCCATTCTGCTCTGAGAAGCCGACAAGCAAGTCAACAAGGATCAAAACACAAGCTTTGGTCGACATTGCTGTCGTTTCTGTCCTTTTAGTATTGTCTATTATTTTATAAGCTGTCATTTTTGCAAACATGTAACAAAACATCTTTGTGCTGTTATTCTGAAATATAGAGACCTTGCTCGTCAAATCTTTTTTTTTCTTCAAATTTTAGGCTAATTCTTTCATACTGATGACTTATGTTATTAATAAAGACTTAAACCTTTCATCACTTCATTTTGTGCAGACACTAACTCGCTTCAAAAGTGAGTATTTTTTTCTGGCAGTACTTCTCAATAGCAGACACGATTCGCCGCGACGAGGCATTTAGCCATTCCAAGATTGAGGAAAAAAACTGGATCGAGTTAGTTTTGCAGTACATTTTGGGACTGTTGTAGGAGGGACGAAATAGCCGCCATCTTGGAAATATATCCCCTTAAAAACATATAATGCACCCAGCTTTTTCCTCGACCTCGGAATGGAATTCCATACGCACTACTTGGCTTTGAAGTATACTTGGCTTTGAAGTATACCTATTAACAATAGTCGCTACTGATGTCAATAGGTTAAAGTTTTCATCTTCCTAGCCTGCGTGCAGCCGGACTTTTCTATCGTTGGAGGCCGGCTGCACGCAGGCTATCATCTTCCATGAATAATCTCTTTTCTTAGAACAGCAATTAGGTGTGTCCCTCTGATAGTAAGAGTAGGCTCAGACTTTACAAGATTGTGGAAGGTTCTACTAAAACATGATTTACTAATCTCGGATTTATTGTTTGTGTACTTTTACACCAATTCCATAAGTCGATGTTTTCGCTTTTCTTGTCGATTCTGGGTAACGCTCACATACCGATTTATCACATGGCTCATTTAGTTCCACGTCGTCACCATACGTCGACCTCCGATTCAAGACGCTCGTTATAGATCCCGAACTTTTTTAGCCAATCACAGAAGGCTTTTTATTGAGCTAAATTATTTTGGTCTGGTTTGTTTTGATGCCATTTTGACTGTCTCATGGAATCAGTACTTCAAATCAAAAGGTAAGATGGATATAATTCCAGGAAAAGCAATTGATCAAGTACTAGAAGGAAGATATATATGTCTTCCAACAGGATTTACAATTTCGGTTTTTGGCTGTATGATTCAGATACTTCGATACTTCATAGCTTGGACTGTGGAGGGGAAACAGTAGTATTTTTAAATGTCTATTTGCTGTTCCTTCTACGGTTCGATCTCGGCGGAGAACCTCTGCCCAGTCCATACATTTCAATACTTTGTTCTATATATATATATATATATATATATATATATATATATATATCTTTCTTCTTGTTTGTATTTATGCTTTAGCAGTTTTTAAATATTCATGAAATATAAAGTCTATATATATTCAGCATCACGTACATTTCGCCAGCTCTTGTTTGAAAGATCCAAGAAGATCTTATAGCGACCGTTCGTGACTAGCCATTTCGGGCAATCTGGCCAAGTGTGAACGGTCCAAAGCAAGCCGAGAGCGGTCCGAGACTGATCTAAGCTAGAACACCTCGAGAGGTGGTCACGGATAGATCTAATAGTGTCAACGTTAATCGAACTAACTGGCCAGACTAAAATACTTTAGGAGCATGGCGTTGTATGCTAAAAACGCACGTGGATTCTAATTATGCATGTGGATTCTAATTATGCACGTGGATTCTAATTATGCACGTGGACGGACGGACGGACGGATGGATGGATATAGAGTTAGGTTAGTAGGAGCATTGATATGTGAAATTGCTGAATGCCGGGATTTGGAGGGGTGGAGGAATAGATGTGTTGATAGCATCCATAAGGTCATCATTGTTGAGTTAATTAATTACTATTTTGTAAAAATGAAATGAATTTAAAAAAAATTAAAAACAATAAGAGAAAAACTGATAGCGAAATCAAAACATCCAATAAAATAATGTCATCGTCGACCACAGCAGCTAAAAACAATAATATTAAAGTGTAAGAACTAATAGCAGGCTGCCTTCGAGATTCAGCGAACTTCTAATGTGTTCGAAGTGTTTGTTTTTGTAGAGCATTTTCATTTTTCTGCGACCTGACAAGTCAACACGTGGCGCGTTTTAGTTTCAGTCTGTAATATATACCACAAACCTTCTTTCCGTACATTTCAGTGAAAATGTGATTATTATATGATATGTATGTGCGATCGATGTCTAATGTCTAATAGGGACTGAATATTGGCATAGTTTACGTTTGTAATCTGCGGATCAATTAGTCTAGAGGAAAAACAAGATCGAAACTTTCCCCCGATTAGACGGAAAATAATTTTTTACCAAGTATATGACAAACAATCTCAATAATTAAAGTACCTTCTCATACTCATTAATAATTCATGAGTAAACCATCCAATCAATGGGCTATTTTTGGGTCACATGATGTTACTTGAAACCTGGTAAAGTGCTGTGAAAGGAATGCATGTCTGGAGTAACTGTCCTAGGACTGAATTAATTTTGCTCCAGTTACTCTAAGTCGAATAATTAATGAGATGAGAAGTCATTTCAAACTTAAGCCTCCAAATCGGACTGGACAAGATTTCAAAGTCCTTGCAATTAGTTCCAGTCCGAGGCGTAGCATCGGACTGGAACTAATTGCAAGGACTTTGAAATCTTGTCCACTGAGTCCTCATTGTCGGCTTTGAAACATTACTAATTATTATACGTGATGCTGTTAATAGCCACTTCAGTCCAAGATGCGAAACTTGAATACTTTTATTAGAAAAGGCTGAAATACCTCCAGGATCTCGCCAGAGTACCACTTTTTATTCGACTTGAGCCTTGTAAACCAGTTAACTTTACGAGACGCGAGAGTTTTAGCTACAAGTTAAGGTGAAGCCAAGCCGATCAGAAAGACTTTCCTTAATAGGCGGGTACAAGGAATTCCATATTAAACCACAGTCCAACTACAACTACAGTCTTACACTTGGCCTTCTAACTCCAAAACCGTGAAGTTAGCCTCCGTAGCCGGCGACCCTCAAAAATACTCGTGGGGGTGTGCTTAAAAGTTATCTAGGTTCGTCTATACATAGTTAACCATGATTTCCCAATAGGCCTGAAGCGAGATGACGTTTTACCCCCGTCTCAAGACCAAAATCCTTTTCATACTGCTCTTGTTCTTTAATTATGACTATTGTTCCTGTATTCTCTAAGGAATCAAAAATTTTAATATGAAAGAATTTAAAAAACTATTATGGTATAGAGTCGGGGGTAAAACGTCATCTCGCTTCAGGCTTATTACATTTTGTGACCAGATCATATCATACTATTTTGGTCTAAGATTTAAATGTCATGGGCCTAAGTTTTGGTTAACACAAATGGTGTTGGTTTATGTTGTAGCTAAGAACGGTAAATATTAATTAGCCATCAGATATCAATGATCCACAATCGTCTGTGTTTACAAGTAATACATGGTTTGTCAATTATTTTAGGAACTAAGTTCTAAATTTGTCTAAAAAAATGACCAACATTGACATATCTTGTTGAAATATTATTAACACTCTATATTTTTAAGCTCAAAACGAATGAGATTTTCGCTTAAGCAAGAAATAAATAAATAATTCATCAGCTGAAACAGCGGAGTTATTTTTACCCGTATCTTTAATTTCCTTTCTCAGTCTGGTTCAACAGCCATTCTAACAGCAGTTGCGCGTATAAACTAAAGCTACGCTAAAGGTGGGTGTACCTTTGGGAGAATCGTTACAAACCTTGGAGCTAGCCGAAGAACTAGAAGATGGATATGATGATGTTTGTTCTAACGCTTGTCTTATTTGGAGGTAAAGCAAATCATATAGGTCCATTTTTTAATATTGAATGTCATTATCGGTAACAGTTTTAATCTTGGATTTTCCTATCGGTGGATACTCCTTAAACTATTCACTTCTTCTTTGTATACTAAATATGCTTTTTTCAATTCTACTTTATTTGTATTATATCTAATTTTTTATCTTTGTTAGATTTTATTAATTAAATTAATATAATTTATTTCAAGCTTATAGTTTGAAATAACTGATGTATTCCGAAACACACAGTTATTATTTTTGCGCAAAATCTACGTATTTATTTTATAGCGTACACTGTTGTTCATACACATGAAGGAAGCTATTGTTCATTGGACCATCTTAATGAGATTCTAAATTCTTGTATGAAGTCATTTGTTTGTGGGCTGAAGAAGAATTATTCTAGTACATGTAGGTAAGAAACGAAGCGATTCATTCGATTCTGGATTCCCACTTTTCACCATTACTAGCTATTATATATCGTAATCAACATCATCATCGTCATCATCATCATCATCATCAATTATTATTATTATTATTATTATTATTATTATTATTATTATTTTGTTTGTTTAATAGTTACGATAAAGTGATCGACTGCATATACTTCAATCCTAAACTGAAGAACTGCACCTTCTTTAAAGATAAAGAAAGGGTGAAATGGCATGTACCTAAAATGCTAATTTGTGAATTTGGCGGTGTTGATGTTAGACAATTTTCCTCAACCGAAAACTGCTATCGAAACGCTAGTTATTGCACTGACGACTTTCAACGTATGTGGAGAAACAACATGACTGACCCACGTCTGAACAGGTTAGTAGTAACAGCGAAAACATCAACAAACAGAAGCAGCAGCAACAGTAGCAGAAGCAGCAACAACAACAACAACACCTACACCAACCAAACTCAGCATGATAACAGCAGTCTAAATGATAAATGAAGTCTGAACTGCACTTCAGCAAAACCAATAGCAACAACAACACTTTAAGTAATCGTTTTCTGTGAAAATGTTTGGGGAGTAGTTAATAATTATATCATTTGTGTTTTTTTTACTGATTATTCTAGTAGAGTGCGTCATTAAACCCGTGAAATAGATATTAGACCAATACACATTAGTAGACACTAATTCCATTATTTTCTTTTGTGTCTATTTGAATGACATTTTTTTTATTTCACTGGTTAAATGCCTTAACTCTATTTGTAGGTATGTATATATCATGAACAACAACAACAACAACAACAACAATCATGACAAAATTAGTAGCAGCAACAACAACAAATAACTGAAACAGAAGAATTAACAAGGAAATTACATTTCCCATGGTCAATGCTTGTAAATAAAATAGCAAACTGGTTAGCCTCCTTACCAGTTGGGATTCTTAAGAAAACGCTTTACTTTTCTTTGATCATTTTTTCATTTCTTTGCGTTGTGTCACCAATTAGTGTAGTATTAAGCTAAAGTTTACTGACACGTTAATAAAGTTAATTTTATCTTAGGTTTTTCTATTTTTTATATCATAGACAATTCGAGGAAATGAAATTCTGTTTGAAAAATCTTTCTGGATCTAAAGAGTGCAATGTGACGATTTCGAATTTGGAGGATGTATTGGTTAACCCGTTCGAGGATTGCTGGGACAGCGGTTCAACAACTGTATTCCCTCGTACTACTAACTTTGGCTCACCTCCTACCAGACCTTATGGTCTTCTTAGTGCATTTTCTATTCTGATAGCATTCATTCTAGCCCTATTTTAAGAATTATCCACTGACAAGCACCACCCACCCAACGTCTGGTTACAAGTGTCTGTAGTTATTATATTATTTCAGTATACGAACATTTCTCAACAATTCCTAGGGATTTTGGTCTTAGAATAGAACTTTTTATCGGGTTATTTGAACACGTCTAAGTTAAGTTAAATTCAAAGCCATTTTCATTAAAACAATCGTCTTCGTTCTTAAGACGGTAGTACTTAATGGCCTTCGTTCCATGATCGAATTGGAATGTACTAGTTGATTTTTGGGAGGAAAACCGGAGAACCCGGAGAAAAACCCTCAAAGCACAGGAGAAAACCAACAAACAACTTTACTCACATGGTCGCATTGATGAGAGGCGAGCGTTCTCACCGCTACACTACCCGTGCACCCACGTGAGGACCTCAGAGGAGAGAGGCCATCAAACAGGTAAAGAGAAAAGATACGTTTTTCCAGCTTACGTTAAAAATAGAATGAAGCCATTTTCATTTGTATTGCTAGCGTTGAAGGAAACTCTAAGGAGCTTTCATAAAATAAATTCATCTGAAATCATCCATCGCCTATGTTTATTACTATATTTGGTTACATTTGTTATAATTTATAAATAAAGTTGTATGATAATCGTTATAATTATATCCATCACTGGTGATTAGATTTGATTGTTTTTAAGCGAGTGCGATCTAATCGCGATTCGCAGCAATTAAATAGCAGGAAAAAGCATCATTTGACCAATCACATCAGAAAAAAGGCCAAATAACAAAGAAGAAAAAAAATGGAGGGGTTTTTCATGTTAAAGACAGTTTTTTGATTAAATGTATTATTCTTGCAAAATAGATATGATTAAGTGGTAATTGAACTTCGTTCGTGCTATTTTGGTCTTAATAACATACATGAAAAAAATTCTCAATTCTGATTGGCTAAGAGCAGTGCTGTTTTAAGAAAATACAGTGCAGAAAAAAGGAAATCAGTGCAGAAAAAATGAAATCAGAGCAGGTGTTTCTAGAAAATAGCAGAAAATTCAACACGAAGATGCAAGTGCCAAAAAAAATGGCCGGCGTCTAAGTACATTTTCTTTTGCAACTGAAAATACAATAGAGGAGCTCACAAAAAGCTCTAAAAAATTAAAATACATCCAGAAGTACATCCTTCTGGCTCAGTGTGTGGCGAAAATGGTGCATAGAAAAAGGAGTAAACGACAAAATCCATAATTACTAGCCGACTGAACTTAACATTTTACTCGAGAGATTTTACGCTGAAGTGAAAAATAAGGACGGGAATGTTTATGACCCAGAAAGCCTTAAAGCTATGATGATTTTCAAATCATAGTGCCCGTAAAACAGGGTAAGTTGAAGAAAGCCAAACTTGAAAGAGCCGCCATTGCAAAGGTAACCGGTCATCGAAATGTATAACAGTCCTTGGATGACAAGAAGGAACAACTCCAAAGATCTACTTCATCTGTATCTTGAACCATGCGGATGCCTAAAAGTCCCCAATTGATGAGTTCTCAAGCCCAAAATTTGATGAATTCACTTCGTCAATGCACTGCCACATTCAACTTAAAGACCGGGTCAAGCAGCCAGACGACCTCTTTTCCTACTATTGTGTACTACTATTGTTAATCACAATTTGAATTCGTATAGGAAATCATATGATTTCGAGTGCAATTTGGAATACATTTGAACTCGTGGGTTTTCGAAAAGCTCAAATAGCACTCGTCCTATCGGGCTCATGCAATTTTGAACTTTTCGAAAACCCACTCGTTCAAATTTATTCCAAATTGCACTCGAAATCATATGATTTCCTATACGAATTCAAATTGTGATTAACAAATTGCACTCCCGCTACTCGGTCGTGCATTCACTGGTTTGATTTCAGACCAATTGCACTTCACTCGGTTCCATTATTTATAATTATTTTAACTCAATTAGTGCAAAGATTAATCTAAATGGCGTTTGATGCAATCCATTGGGTGTTGATGATCCAATACCTTTATCGATAAAGACAAAAACAAAAAAGAATAAAGAAAGTTGTTTTTAAAAACTTATTGATTAAGTAATTTGTTCATTTATGTAACGTTATTTTTCTTCTCTTTTTTATATGTTCAAAAGACTAAATTCAATATTACTTGATAAAAGGTTAAGCTATTGACAACAGTGATCAAAATGCTGCTTGGGATTAATGTTAGTGTTTGTTTTCGTGATGTTGTTTGTGGTGATAATGTTAGTGTTAGTTTTCGTGATGTTGTTGGTGATCTTTTTGTTGCTATTGTGTTTTTTTAATGGTGGTAGTGGTGATAGTGGTAATGGTTTATGGATATGACGGTGGTGGTGATGATAGTGGTAATGGTTTATGGATATGATGGTGGTGGTGATGATAGTGGTAATGGTTTATGGATATGATGGTGGTGATGATAGTGGTAATGGTTTATGGATATGATGGTGGTGGTGATGATAGTGGTAATGGTTTATAGATATGGTTGTGGTGGTGGTGATAGTGGTAATGGTTTATGGATATGATGGTGGTGGTGATGATAGTGGTAATGGTTTATGGATATGATGGTGGTGGTGATGATAGTGGTAATGGTTTATGGATATGATGGTGGTGGTGGTGATAGTGGTAATGGTTTATGGATATGATGGTGGTGATGATAGTGGTAATGGTTTATGGATATGATGGTGGTGGTGATGATAGTGGTAATGGTTTATGGATATGATGGTGGTGTTGATGATAGTGGAAATGGTTTATGGATATGACGGTGTTTATGATGACTATGCTACTTTTTGCTGTCACTGTAGTTATGTTGATTGCTCAATTGATTCTTTAACATAAAGAGAATCCTCATAGTCTTACTTAATAAAAAAGGTAAACATCATTGGCGGACCAGCCACCGACACCTCCGCTGCATTTGTCAGACTTGCCGTACTTGCCATACACGCTTTCATGATGAGCGCCGGTGCTGCCAAAGCACTGCCCTCCAAACTGGACGCCAAATCCCTTGTATCCTTTTTTCTTGGCAGTATAAGCACAGTTGCTTACAGCAGTCTCTGAGGGATAGGCGCCGATCATCCAGGTAATGGCTCGGGAAAAGACATTGTCTCCATAACAACCAACATGGCGATAGGCTGTGGACGCAAAAACGATAGAAAGATTAACATTCTAACTAGCTGGCATATTGGTAGAAATTATCAAATATTTCTCAATAAGTTATTGTATGCTATTATCAACCACTGCAGAAAAACAGACAATAATGTCAGACAGACAGATCGACATCAGACAGATCGATAGAGAGGCGGCAGGCTAGAAAAAGATAGCCGTGCAAGTAATCAGGAAAGCAATCAGGCCGGAAAATATTGAAGAAATAGAAAACGCGCGCGCGTGCTGTGTACAGTCATAAGCACGCGAGGATTGGCACAACACGAGGAAGTGTTAGAAGTAGCGGAGTGCTTCTGGACACTTCTTGAGTGTTCTACCAATCCCCAAGTGCTTTATAACAGCACACAGCACAGCAAGCAAGTTTTTTATTTCTTTTATGAAATACAAATTACGATAACCGTTATTTTAGATTGGAATGAGGCAATGTGCTCTCATAAAGCACGCGCTCCAAACCAACCAGAACGGGACATTCACAACAGTTATTTTATAAACAGATTGATATCATCATTGAGTCAGATCTTTTTATTAACCGACGGTCTTATCCTTCATATTCACCCAACCTAATTAAACAAAGGAATGTCCAGGCTGATATCTAGTTATCAATCTACCGAGAAGGTTGATATTTAGTTATCAACCCCGTTTTAAGAGCTTCCCCAATGATGATATAAGGAGGCTATATATCGTATGCCTCGGTCGATGGATATGGGTTATACTCCAGGCTTCGTCTCGGGTTGATATATCTCATATCCACCTCTGTAACGGTATATGACCTTTGAAAATAGACAGCTAAGCGGCAGGAAGGCTGACAAACAGACCGAGACTGACAAAGAATCATGAACAGACAGATTGACACTAGACACCGACATACAGAAAGAAGCATAATTACAGATAGAAAGATAGACACATGCAGAATGGAAAACTGAAATCAAGCAAACGATTCATATAACATATGAGGTGTATTTACGTTTAAGCGAATAAACATCGTTTGCCAGTATTCCACCAACGCCATTCTTACAACGGTTGGATTTTCCATATTTGTCAAAATCTTGTTCAGACTCGGGTCCGGTCCAGCATTCTCCTCCGAACTGTACAGCATAAACAGGAAATCCTTTCTTATCAGCCAAGTCTGCGCACTTACTGACCGCTGTTTGGGCAGGAAATTTTCCAAGGTACTTGGGAAATGCTCGGTCTTCTTTTTCGTCCTTGTAGCAGCCGATATGGTATTCCTCTTTAAAAAAAAAGAATAATAATTAGGTAAGCATTTGTTTCGTTAAGAAAAATCATATTCTAACATAGCTGTAAATCGCTAAGCGTAAGTGACGTTTGCTTCCTTCATAAAGGATTTTGCGTGTAGCTGATCGGACTTTAAAAAAACGTCTAAATTATCATGATCATTGCTCCCTTTATATTCCTTAGACATTAAATGATTTAAAACAAATAGAAGTTCATGATAATAATATTCTATAACCGTAACTCCACGTCGGTTCGCACTCACAGGCACACTACCTTTACGTTTAATGTTTTCAGCATACAACTTCAGTAAACTCACACGTTTTTTACAACAACTGGATTGAATAAGAAGAAAGCTTAAACACTGTGTAAAAACGTTTGTAACTATACAACTATAAGTTTAGAAGGTTAGTCCTTCGTCGGAGTAAAGGAGGATTTTGACGTCGATGAAACCGAAGGATCCGGAAAAAACCTCACATGGTAAGGAAGAGAACATCCGTCATCGAAAAAGCTAAACATAAAAATTTAAAAGAACGTTTCGTGTGAACAATACCTGGGAATGCATAAACATCGTTTGCCCAGGATCCCCCAACGCCACTAGAGCACTGTGAACTCGATCCGTATTGGTCGTAAGTCTTTTCAGCAGATGGTCCGCTAAAGCACTGTCCGCCATACTGAACACCGAACACTCTGTAACCTTTAGATTCAGCCAGTTCAGCACATTTCCTGACCGCTTCACCAGGAGACGTGAAAATGTAAGTCCACAAGTGTTTTGGGATGGCTCTTGCGGCTTTATCAGCGTAGCAGCCGAGATGTTTGTACTCTATGTGAAAAACAAAATATCAGATAAGTAAAAATCAGATACCTTGTAATAACCCCCCATATGACATATTAACTTTTCTCATTTAGATCCCCCCCCCCCCCCCCCGAGTTTGCTTTGAGCCCCAAATTAACGTCACAAGTAAGGGGTGGATAGATACGATCTCTCATTGCTGACTTTCGTGACCCAGAATACATTGCGCAAATTTCAAGATGGCGGATCTTAAACGTAAATTTGTGGGAACAACTGAGATTGAATGAAAAATCTTTCAGCGATCTGTTTCAGCTAAAAATGTTTGGTAGATTAATATGATTTTGGTTCAAAGTGTAATTTCAATAAAAAAGGATTTAAACTTGGTATCTCTAGTCTTCACACCATGGAAGTTAGATACACAGTCGCAAGCACGCTCTCTAAGAGCTTTTTGTATTCATGTCTTTCCACACACTCGACAAAATAGCAAAGATTTCCTCACCTTCGAAGGTTCTTTTGACCTCCTCATCATTACATTCCTATAAATCAAGAGATAATCCTTAACAAACAATTAAACACACAAAACAATAAAGGACTAAAGGACTAAAGGACTAACGGACTAACGGACTAAAGGACTAAAGGACTAAAGGACTAAAGGACTAAAGGACTAAAGGAGCTAAAGCACTAAAGGACTAAAGGACTAAAGGAGCTAAAGCACTAAAGGACTAAAGGACTAAAGGACTAAAGGACTAAAGGACTAAAGGACTAAAGGACTAAAGGACTAAAGGACTAAAGGACTAAAGGACTAAAGGACTAAAGGACTAAAGGACTAAAGGACTAAAGGACTAAAGGACTAAAGGACTAAAGGACTAAAGGGACTAAAGGACTAAAGGACGAAAGGACTAAAGGACGAAAGGACTAAAGGACGAAGACGAAGGACTAAAGGACGAAAGGACTAAGGACTAAAGGACGAAAGGACGAAAGGACGAAAGGACTAAGGACTAAAGGACTAAAGGACGAAAGGACGAAAGGACGAAAGGACTAAAGGACGAAAGGACTAAAGGACGAAAGGACTAAAGGACGAAAGGACTAAAGGACTAAAGGACTAAGACTAAAGGACTAAAGGACTAAAGAACTAACGAAAGGACGAAAGGACGAAAAGACTAAGAACTAACGAAAAGACTAAAGGACGAAAGGACTAAAGAACGAAAGGACTAAAGAACGAAAGGACTAAAGAACGAAAGGATGAAAGGACGAATGGACAAAAGGTCTAAAGGACGAAAGGACGAAAGGACGAAAGGACGAAATGACGAAAGGACGAAAGGACGAAAGGACGAAAGGACGAAAGGACGAAAGGACGAAAGGACGAAAGGACGAAAGGACTAAAGGACTAAATAGTTATAGAAAAAGAAATAGGAAAAGAAATAGCATTATTATAAAACTCAAACTAAAACTTATTATAGACTTAACTTAGAAAAGTTATAAAACTTAATGAATGAATAAAGACGTACTGTATATAACACTAACAGCCCCCCCGTTTACCAGTTCTAATTCGGAAGTATACAATACAGGAATGACAACTGAAATTTTCTACTAACCATTCCAGTGATGGAAAGTAAGGCAACCACGACAAATAACTTCATCATATTGATACCAATGCCGTCGATTCTAAAACCACAGTCAGATTGGATTAATTGCATATTAAACTTGAAAGATGAGAAGTAAAATTGAATAAAGAAGAATAGTAATTAAAGTTGCTTCTGCAATGCTCTCTCTCGATCAAACCAACTCTATAGCTACTTAATGTCGTGAGTTAGCCGTTCACCAAACCAGATCATTCTAGTGGGTTTGATATGTGAATCTAAGTTATTTCAAGGTTCAATCTTTGAGATAGCCGCGCCTTGAGATTGGGCAGCGCAGAGGTTGTTCAGACCCATTGCCACTTACCGTGATGCATCACAATTTGTTTACATTTTGAGTCGTGTCACCACTGAGGAACAATTCTAACCTTTTGAATAAACTCTTAAAAGAACGTAAAAGAATATTTATTGTGCCTTAGTGCTATCATTCAATATATGAATCTTCAAATTTCATACACCACGCAATTCATTTGTGACTGCGGTGCATCACGGTAAGTGGCAATGGGTCTTTAAGAGTTCGATCTGCGAGTTAGCCGTGCAGGTTGTTTAAAACAAGATACAAGTTTGCTTCCTACCTGTTGATCCGTAGTATTCGTAGATATCTCATGCAGTCACGATTGTGAGTATTTTGCGGGTAGACCAGCTCATATATAAATGGACAGCACAAGCACTAACTACGCATGTGTCATCAGTGATTGACATGCAGACGCAAACCGACTATTTTTAGAAACTAATAACGTCGATTAGCATTTTCGAATAAAAATTAGCATTTTTGTAATTGCCTCGAAAGCAAATTTTGAAAATTACCCCAAGGTTAAACGCACTTGTTGATTTGGCAATGTGGCAAAGACTTATTTCGTGAAACATGATAAGGCTATTTGATTATTAATTTAAGAGAACATGGTTTAGCTGACCGTTTTTATTATTTCGTGAAAATGAAATGGTCATTTTTATTATTCGTGAAGCGTGATTTGACTGTTTTTATTGTTCGCCGAAGCGTGTAGAACCCCCCTTTACCTCCATTAAAATTTTCTCTTACACACTCGAATGTCATGGAAACATAACCAAGCAATATTGGACAAATTTGATCTTGGTTTACGTTTGTTCCTCGTTAGCATTAAAAATTTCAAGCTACAAGCAAACTGAAAGAGAATGTCTTATTTAGTAACTACTGAAAATTTGAGAGTAATAAGTTTAATAGTTTGGGAGCAATTTTAATTATTTGAAAGCGGAATGATTTACAAAGAAATGTATAGTCATGTGGCAAGACTCACAACACAACTATACATTATTACTGAAGTTGTCTCGCACGCCAAAAGAGTGATTCATTGCTATTTTGTTTAATTTTTTTCCTCCCTGTATATTATATAAAATGTCACTTTTAGATGTCTTCTCATTTTGGTGACTGGTCCTTAAAATTTAAAGAAAAACAAGACTTTCTAAAACTGAATATTTTTTAAAGTTGTCATGCCAGCACAGAGGGCTTTCATCCTGGAGGTCCAGGTTTAATTAGCTTCATTATTGGTTTTAATTTATTATTAATTCCGTTAACAATTACATTAATAATTAATTTCCCGGGAAGAGAAATAAATTCAACACTTTTGTTAAATAATAACAAAATATTTCGACTTGTAATACTACCATAATGACAAAATTAATTTTCATAAAAAAGAAGAAAAAAAATCGATTCAGGCAAGGGGATCGTACGACTACAGTTACAGAAAAAGCGGTCTGTCCATAGAAGGCTAGGTGTTTCATCAGTACGAACTACATCCCGGATCTCAGCGACATATTTTTCTATATCCTCACTTTCAAGTGAAAATATCGATATTGTCTTTCCGAATGTTTTCAACCATTTTTCGTTTGAGAATGCATGTGTTTATATAATGAAAAGAAAATTACACGTTCGTTTGAAGATATGAAGTTTATCTTTTCGTTTTGAACAATATTATCACTTTTTCAAACCTATGATCATGGTCAGACTTGGCATTGACCACCTTTGCTGTTAGCCTTGATAATTAATAACTATTATCTTTGAGCATATTCAACTATTAAATATGCTCTGAGTTAGTCGGTTTTATTCTACTGGGAGTTTTGAATTTGCGGTCTAGATCTATATGCTTTTATTTATCTTTGAGGAAGTCGTGCTTATTTCCAATCGTGTGACTTGAGGTGATAGCATAACTAACACTGAGCATCAGCACTTGATACGCAAACTATGCATTATAAATATGGATTTTACCCTAAGGTCTTGTCGTCGATACGAGTGAAAAACGTCCTGTGCATGCTCCGAATCCGTATGCAAACTAGTCAAAACATAAGTAAGTTTGACTCTCAAAAATGCCTGATAAATTACACTTCACAAAATGCCAAAACTTAGTGTCCATGCTTAGTGTCCAGGCTAATTCTTTCATATTGTGTTTGTTAAGACTGTATCTTGATCTGACAAAAGTATACACTCTCGAACTTTTGATCTGAAACTGCACGCATGCGCAAACGTTTTTCTCTAGTGTCCTTGGCGTCCGATTGTATTATCCGAGCTAAAGCAATTACTACTGACCGTCTGCTGGGCCGTCTGATACCTTACGCCTTCAACAAAGAATTTAACGTATTTCAAAGCAAATGATTTTAACTGTTTTGTTTTAGTCGTTATTTAAAGTAAAATATGTAAAATAGTCTATTCTGAGATCAATTGAAACTGCACTGATAAAGTACTCAATTTCAGTCATTTCTATTCCAAAGTCCCTTTTTTTGATTTTACTCTAGACGTTAGTCAGAAAATTGTTTACACGTTCGAGTGTATCCATGCTGCGTTGGCTTTCTGCTCTCTCTGCACGGCTTTCCTCCTGGTCTGTCTCTCCTTGCTTCTCACTTCAGCCTCTAATAAATAAACTCTATTCGAACTTAGATTTTAACTTGTGAATTTCAATTTCAATCCAATAATATATGTGAAAATTGAATGGGCTGAACTGTGGTGGAATAATGATAGATGTGTTGATCATCACAGTGAATGAGCGATCTAAGCGAACACTGTAAAGAAAGTAAACTAAATTTCAAGCTTCAACGGGAATCGAACCCATGACCTCCGCGATGCCGGTGCGATGCTCTGCCAACTGAGCTATGAAGCCAATCATGTTGGCTAGCGGTCATTTTTGTTGGGTTCTTCAAGCCCCCATAGATAATAAGTGTGAAAATTAAATGGGCTGAACTGTGGTGGAATAATGATAGATGTGTTGATCATCACAGTGAATGAGCGATCTAAGCGAACGCCGTAAAGAAAGACTTGAAAAAGTGATTTCAAGCTTCAACGGGAATCGAACCCATGACCTCCGCGATGCCGGTGCGATGCTCTGCCAACTGAGCTATGAAGCCAATCATGTTGGCTAGCGGTCATTTTTGTTGGGTTCTTCAAGCCCCCATATATCATATAATATATAACAACAAATGTCCAAGTAGTAGATTAAAAAAAATTAAGAGTATTTGTCTTTTAGAGAGAAGATTTGCCAAATCTTAAATGAAATAAAGGAAAACGATGAAAACGTGGTCATATCTGCCGTTTGTAGTATGGAGAAAACGGGATTCTTATTCCAAACTAATTCAGAGCGAATTTTGGACAATTTTGTTCTCGCTCCCTTCGCAAAACTCAGTATTGCGTCAATTTAATTGTATTTTTCATATAATGTGCTTGGATCATCCTAGATTCTAAGAGCGTATTTTATTTTAAGATTTTTTAAATGTTTAGCCTATTACGGCCGAATATCAAATGTGATGTAGAAGAGAACTGGAAACTAGTGTTATTTTTACGCGCTCTTGTTATTCCACTTGGCTGCTAACGTAACGAATTTTTCAAAAATTACATATTCGAGTCGTTATGTTCAAATCCTCCTAGAAAATTCTTATTTTTCAAAATTATAAGCCAGGGAAGACGATGCTATTTTTACTTTTTGCGAAATATTTATGGATCTTGAGTCACAATGGCGTCAGTTAAAGTTCATATACATTTTCATCTGTTATTTATTGATGTTCTAATTTTACAAATAGCTCGTTATTAAATATCAAAATCATCAGCTTACTCGCTTTTGGTCGGGAAAAACCGACGTTGCATGCTGTTTTTACTTTTCATGGTGATCCACTTATCAGTGTATTTTTAGAAAGATATAACTAGCTAAAAACTAGTGTGAGCTGCGTCGGTGTTTCTAATGAAACAGTAATGATGAAAAGGTAAATTATACACCGTGAAAAGATGAAAAAACTTACTGACGTTTCGGACGCTAGTCCTTCGTCGGAGTAAAAGAGAAAGAGGTGGTAGAAAGGAGTGTATATATATGATAGAATAAGACAAAAGAAACCAATGAGAGCAAGGTAGGCAAGGAAACAAAAACAAACAATCAAAAGACAAAAGAAAAGGTTAGTTGAAAGTAAAACGTTCATTAATCCCGTTGGGACTAAGAGTGCCCAATAGGTGAATAAGCTGAATTTCTTTGGTCTTGCGACAATCATTGTTGCCGTTAAGCAAAGAAAGACCGAAAACAATGAAGTCAGAAAGAGAATGGTTAGCTAGATTAAAATGGCGGGAAACTGGTTTGGTGGGATCGTTAAACGTTAAATTAGTGTATTTTTAGCTATGGTTAGAGTTTATATACATTTTTAGACTTTATCTTCTTATGGATGCATTAATTTTAGAAATAGCACACCATTATTTACCATTAAAAAAAGCCTGTCACATCGTTTTATACCAGGATAAAAAATCCAAGCTCGGTGAGTTTTTCTTCTGAAAATCCATCCATCCATCCATCCAGTTTTTAAGCACATCTTTACGTTACAAGTTCTTACCTCTATGCTTAATCAAATCTAACACTCAAGCCCAAGACTTTCAAGGAGCTCGTTTAGGATCGACAGCTTTTTTTCAGAATCCATTATACTTTCTTCGGAGTAACTGTTCGGGAGAACGTTGTTGTAGAGGTGAAAACGAATATCATCGATGATTGGGATAGAATCCTTTTCTTGTCGGTTTTGGATGGAAGCTGCGTCCTCGAGGATCAGACTGTGTAATTCTACACTTTCGATTACCTGTTGATAAATATTATTTATCTTTACCTAATCCTCATGCGCTATATAAGAATTAAATTTATTATATTATTATTATTATTATTATTATTATTTTATTATTATTATTATATTAGAAAATTCGTAAAAGACAAGGAGAGTTGATTTAAAGAGGAAGAAAAGAAGAAACGAAGATATGAAGGAAGGAAGGAAGGAAGGAAGCAAGCAAGCAAGCAAGCAAAGAAGCAGGCAAGGAAGCAAAGAAGCAAGCAAGCAAAGAGGCAAGCAAGCAAAGAGGCAAGCAAGAGAGCAAGAGAGCAAGAGAGCAAGAGAGCAAGAGAGCAAGAGAGCAAGAGAGCAAGAGAGCAAGAGAGCAAGAGAGCAAGAGAGCAAGCGCCGAGCGAGCATTAACATGCGAAAAAACAGCTGTTTACCAACCTTATCTAAATGACAAGCCAGAAACGAACTGCAATTGGATTCCAAGCTCTCTAGCGAAAACAGCCGCGCGGTCCTCAGTATGGAAATGACGTTATCAACATCAAGGTACTTGCTGATCTGATTGGCGCATATTCGTTTTAGACCGTTCAATAAGTAGAGGTCCGCTGCGCATAGCACGTTGAAGGCTGTTTCCATGGTTATCTGGAACAAAGCAATACCATCGGTAAAAATAGCAGTGCGCATTCACGAGAAGTGAAAAAATTGGGCAATCATCGGACGCAGGTCTCGAAACGTTTGTAAATTTGTTTTTTTCTATGCTAATTATTGCAAAACATTCTCAATAATAAAACGTTACTGACTAGACATTTTACTCCACTTCGTTTCTCAGTACTTTCTTTCTGCTATAATATCAGCTTATATTGTACTCCTAAAGGGAAGATTCCCAATCTGAGCGCTACATATGTGCCCACTTGTTTCTGCATAATGACTGTCGCCCCCTCCCTCCCCTCCATCCTCAGTTTCTTTCTTTGATCCTGATAAGGATAAATAGAGCGGCTACAAAACAGAATTGCACTTAGCATCTATTAAATACGCCTGATTGATTAGTTTCATTTGGCGATACCTCTGCTGAGTCTCGGTAAATGAAGGCCACTACAGTAGCGAAGACTTCAGCATTGACGTCATGCAACGTCACTTCCGGTGTGCACCCTTCCAGTAATACAGCTTCAGAGAAATGATCATGAAGTAGTGCTTTGAAATAATCACTGCGACCACACATGAAAACCTGCAAACAAAATATAAAAAAACACGATGGGAAATTCGTATACGTCAATGAATATTGATTTCAAAGCCTAAAAAAAGTGTGATTTGATTTATTAATAAGAACCAGCTTCCGCACAAATTGTAGAGATCATGTTTGTCATTTTTCAAGATTCAATCTCATTGATTCGGCAAACGCTCATTAACATGTTAAACACGAATTGAAAGTAGTATAGAGGCTTTGCTTTGCACCATCACGTGATGGTAGCCATAACAAGAGGCAGTAACGATTGAATCTGGTCTAGTCTCATTTACATGAGAAAATAATTCAGTTCCAAGGAGGGGGGGGGGGGACTATTGTTGTACCACCTGTCATGGCTGCCATCACATGATGGTGCAAAGCATTTGTAGAGGGTGTATGTTAGTCCATTAGCAAGTGTGTCTAGCATAATTGTCACCTTACCTTGTGAGCATAAAACCTAAATTCCTCAACAACAAAGCAAATGTCAGCAAAAGGAGGGTTGTCGTCTGGAAGAGTGACTTCATCGTATGGCCAGTTTTCCATAAATGGGAGAAAGACTAAGAAACGTACTAGTATTTAATTACACCTTCTTGCGAGACGTTTTTCATACAAGAATAAAAAATTAGTAATTTAGTGAGAAAGAAATACATTAAAAGACAAAAGAAAAAGTGCAGCTTCAGTGATCTTCTTTTGTTTTTTAATATAATTCCTATCCCACTAAATCACTAATGTTCTATTTTCATATGACAACGTTTTTGCAAGTAAGGAAAATGAATTCCATTCACTAATTGCTTAATATTTTGGATATATAAACTGACTTAGAGCATATTGTACACGGTGCGACATGCCGTGACATTGAAATGGCTTTTTATAAAAATGGTTATCGTATGAGTGGGAAACGTACGGTACTAACTTCACAGCACATACACGGTACGACATGCCGTAACATTGAAATAGTTTCCCGTAAGAATGGTTATCATATGAGTGGGAAACGTACGGTACTCACTAACAGTGGTACACAGTGTAAGATATCATGCTTGCACATGCAAATAGTGCAATCAATCTATGTCTCGTGTTTGCTCTCAACGACCGTTTTAGAGAAGCGTTACCGAAGTATTTTAAATGTTGTCCTACCGCTGATCATGTTTCCATGGCTAGTAGGGAAACCAGTAATCGTTGCGGGAATAAGTCAACCATGATGTCATGCGTAGTGGGTCACGCAATCAATTGTCACACTGGGTTGTACAAAATAAGGGAGATTCCCAAAGCATTTTCACCAGTCACACTCATTGGTATGGCGGCAAATTTGGATATTGGGAAAAATAGTATATTGGAGGTCTACAATAGTAAAAATAGCTCAAACGATATCGTTGAACATCATTTTAGTGAACATAATCACGCTTTATCACAAAAGATTGATCCATAGCCTTATATTCAAAGGCAATGGCAACGGGTTTGGTGCGTTGTCACATGACTGGGAAACATTGGGTACTGACTTACAGCACATTATATATACACTGTACATGCCGTAACATTGAAATGGCTTCCCATAAGAATGGTTTGTCGTATGAGAGGGAAACGTACGGTAATGAGTTAGATTTTCATATCGTCAAGTAATTCATTCTTATCACAAGACGGTCACGTACGGTTACGGCAACATGCGACATTAGAGAGTTTTAGATTGACTTTTTTTCTCCCCGCAAACGGCAAACGTGACCACGTTTTCATAGTTTTCCCGTATTTTACTTTACCTTATACAAACCTTCTCACCAAGCGCAAATACTCTTTTGTTTTTCTCGTACTACTTGGACTTTTTTGCGATTCTTTTTCAGTAATTAAAAAAAAAATTTTACTGGTCAACTGACGTTTCACGTTTGCCGTGAACGTAAATCTAAAACTCTCTATTGCTTTATAACATACCGCTCTAAGCCTATCAATAAACCCTTACAACTGAGCATTACTACTAGATTTATAATCAGAATTTTACGCGGTACTCGTTAATTCATATGAGACCTTTAGCATCAGGTTTACCGCTAACCGCTAGGGATCAGGTCCAGAAACACGCTCGCAAACACGAAGAAGCACTCAGGGTAAATGAAATATAATATGGGAGCTCTCTAGCATCAACTTCGTTATGACGCCTTGCTAAATGCCGTGAGTTTGACGGAAAAACGCCGGGCGTCGAACTGTAGTTTGAGGTTTGTAGTACCTAGAATGAATTTCGTGCTAAAGATCTCTTTTGAAGGTGAACGCCATGCAGCTTCAATCGGACGACAAGTGTAAAAAGTCAGTGCTACCGACAGTTTTAAATAGAACAGAATTAACAAAATAAAAAGAAACTGAAAAAATTTTATTCCTTTCTAATGAAAACGATCATAGGCTTTGCTGAATTAATTTTTTACCTTTTTCACCAAATTTTAAGATTCATTACATTGCATTCTTGTAAAGTTAAAGTACTTGTATGCATACCTTCTATTTCTTCAAATGGGCTGCCACAAAATATCCCACTTGGAAATTGCTAAATTAAATTATAAAAAACTGTTATGAATCTCTCGTTCTGATTGGTTGGGACCGCGTTATTTATGAGAGCACACAGCACGCTCGCGCACTTTCAGTTGCGTCAATTCTATCCAAAATAACGGTTGTTGAAGTTTGTATTTTATAAAAGAAATGAAAAACTTGCTTGATGTGCTGGGTTTAGTTATAAAGCACTAAAGATTGGCAGAACACTCGAGAAGTGTCGAGAAGCACTCCGCTACGCGTCGTGCCTCTTCAAACACTTATATCGTGTTTTACCAACCCTGCGTGCTTCATAACTGCACGCACAACGCCCGCGCGTTTTCTATTTCTTCGACAAAATCAAACAAACACTAAACTAATCAAGACAATAAGAACTAGGATAAATTTTTTTTTGTATTAAATACAAATCAATTTGTGCAACTCGGATGCCCAAATACAGTATTGCCGCTGGATTGTCATTTGACGTCATAGCTGCCATGTGGTTTCCCCCCGTAAATTTAATTCCCTTGATTTTCTAATTATTATAGAATTGACAGTAATCTAGTTTGTTAGTGATTATTATATACTGGTCGAAAACTGTGCTTCATTAGTGAACGGAGCAAAGTGCTGACGCCCTTCCGCGCGCGCGAAGTGCTGCTATAGATCCTGCGACCTTCTTTCTTTTTAATAAAACGAAAAAGATGCTTGCGCCACTTCCTGCGTGCTTTATTACTGAACGGAGCACGGAAAAAGCTGTTACAGTTCTTCTAGCTATGATATTATTAAGGGTGGATAAAAATTGAAATGAAGTCAAGTCAAGTTTTCATTGATGATAGGCTTTTTCTAAGTTCCATAAACATGTTGCATTGCGGCCTAGCTTGGGTGCAAACACCATAGAAGGGTAATAAACAAAAGACGTTTGTACCCAAGCTAAACCATAATGCAGCATGTTTGCTCAATGTTACCTTAAGCCTGAAAGGTAAAGGGACCACAGCTTCTACCAAGGCGCTGTACGATTCTTGAAACTCTTCAGACGTAGAGTCAGGCTCGACGTTGATTACTTTGATGGCTTTAGTTCCCGGCTTGGACAATCCTTTCAAAATCAAAATCAAAAATGCATATTTTGTTTCTTTTTTCGCGGCCTAAATTAAAAAACGATCAGTTAAAACGATGATAAGAAGTGCATGCGCTAGAGTACTATTGTTTTTTAACGGTTGCGCAAGAGAAGATACCAGAAAAGACCGCTTACACTGAGTCCAGAGAGGAATGCAAAGGGTCTATGGATATATTTCAAAAAAAGAATCCTATTCTCAAGAGAACGACATGCGATCTAAAATCGAAGAAAAGATTGCGCCCTCGTTGTATTCACTTGGTATGCAGATCAACATAAAAAACCATGTGTTTCATTCCCTTAAAAATGATTGCAAAAAAAGTATTTCATTGCGTTTATGTGACGTCACAGCCGCCATGTTGTTTATCGGTTATGATGACTTTAAACAAAAACTTTGCTTCTTTTCGTCTTCCAAACAAAATGGCGACCATGTCTTTAGTCCATTTATTCTGAAGAAAAATGATGCACGCCAAAAATGTGAAACTCCTCACCAAATGACTCTATCATGGACAGTCGGGACTCTAACGTCTCCTTCAGTTTCATCAGCTTGCACTGTTTGGCGAGCAAAATACACTCTTCGGATCTTGAGACTTCTACGCAAAGGCGATCTACGACGGCAACACATAATCTTCAGTCATTCACTGCATTACTATAATTCTCACAATGGCCCTTATCAAATAAACGTCTCAGTGGTATACTAAATAAAAACTTGAACTAGAATAGGTAATCTGACTTACATTGATTGATTTTAGATTACCTAGTACATTATTTTTCACTATTATATTGTAAACTGATTGTGTTCATGTTCAAATAAAGTTGTTGTTGTTGAAGTGTTGTAGTTGGTCCGCGTCCTTCGTTTGTTTACATATAACGCAAATCCCTGATGCTTTTCAATACCTTTTCTTTCTAGTTGTCTTTTGTATAACATATATAATTCTCGTGATATAGAGAATCAATGAGTATGAGAATTTGATTCTTAAAACAGAGAATATACAATGTTTAATCAAACATCGCTTTTATGGGCAAGAAAGCAAAATACTTAGATAGAAGATAGCTTATGATGAAGCAAAGTCCGTATATCTTGTATAGTTTGTCTCGAAATTTGATGCAAGATAGAGCACGCCTCAATGCAATGTATGCTCATTTAGTATACCGCTGAGACGCGGACGTGTAGGTGCTTGGTTAGTACCATTATTGGAATGCCCGCGAAACTATGGAAGCTATGTTACAGTCCACCAAGCACAGTCAGACTGGCAAGTCGGAAAGTAGCTATTTAACAGCGGCATGGCAAATAGAGGCTTTGCAACATCACGTGATGGCAGCCATGACAACAGGCAGGAACAATAGAATCAAGTCTAATCTGATTTACATGAAAAAGAGACTATTTTGCCGTGCCTCTTGTCATAAATGTCATCAAGTGATGTTGCATTTAAGGCTCTATCACAGCCCAAGTTGCAATGACATGTAGGGTACTCAGCTTGAAACTACATCGCTCAATCACACGCGCGTAATCGTATAATTTTCTAGCGCGACAAAATTGGGTTTTGGTGGAAGTCAATCAAAGCGTTTCCATGACATTGTCGGAAAACACAAAGTTTTCTAGGACACAAGCCTATGGAATGTCATGGAAATTACCTGATTGACGTCCACCAAAACCTCCATCGTGGCGACGTATTTTGAGAAGCGCTGTAAATTAGTTAATAACCACAATCAATCATACGTACCAGTGTATAAGTACTGTAAAATGGATTGAAAAGCCCATGGAGCAACCTGAAAATACAATTCACAACTGATAAGGCATATTTTGATACTTACAGGGATTATAAAACCATCTCGTCTTTTCTTTTACTGACCGTAAACGGCGTCTATGGACAATTTATAAATGCCCTTGTTTTTATCTTTGCTTTATTTTATTCTTTCTTCGCTAGTTCCAATGATATTATAATCAACGCGGTTACAAAGTGCGACAAACCATAAACCAAAAAAAAAAAAAAAAAGCAAAAACGAAAAAGATAAACAACAAAAATAAACGACCAAACAAAAAGAGGTAAACGAGCCGTCAAAACTGTAGCACTAATTTACTCTATAGTTGAAAAGTCTAGGGATGACCTCTTTTATCTAACTCCCTAGTCCTTAGTCTGCAGTGGTGCAAACCGGACCTAGTCCTAGAGGCGCTGGAGCGAGAGAGCGTTTTGAATCATGAATACTTCGATCGTTCTAGCTCACTGGCTAAATTGGATTAAGAAGTGTTGACTTATAAGTACGTGAATGAAAATAGAGAAATCTTGAGAAAACCGCACAAGAGGCGCACGAGGGAGCCAACAAAACCCAGGGCTCATACGCGACAGAGACTTTGAGCAGGAAGAGATTTCCTCGCTACTACGCCAACCATGTCTCACAACCTAAAGAAACTTATAGCCAATATATCTAGTAATCGTCGGAGCAGTACTGTTTTCTTATTTCAGACTATATGTCATTCTCTTGAGAATAAAATTCTTAGTTTGAATTTTATCGATCCATAAATATGTTTTGTTATGCGCAACTAGTAAGCAAAGGAATGACAAGTGGCACGACAAGTGGTATAGAAAGGGAGAACTACCGCCCAAGGTAATAGACTTTCTGCTCCGAATCCACGCATCTGAAATAGAGGACACCCAAAATCCTGTTTAATGAGTTATATTTATAAATCATGTGCATGTAAGGCCATCTTGGTTGACAATAACAAAGCATTCCTTGTTAGTTTCTCTCGTTAGTTCAACCAACATGGCGGCAGTTTCATCATTATTTATATCTCAAGAGATTTTGAGTCACATCGTTGCACACACTGTATCAAACAGTTATGCAAGAAACCCGTATCTTTTTATAATATATAATTCAACCATGAAAACTTTATTTATCAATATTAAAGCTATTGAAAGTAAATTATATTATTTGTATTTAGCCTTCAATAAATTAGTCGGACGCCACAAATTGTCTCTTTGGGTCTTTGCCACTCCTTGAAGATGAACAATCAATTTTCTCTAATTCAACGCGTTATTTCCTGGTTTTCCAGGGTCATTTGCTGGTGAAGACATTGATGTGTAAACTAACTGTAAAATTGACTCGTCGCCACACGTTTTCATCAAAGCTCTACGGCTACAATCAACATTTCTTTTTCTCCAGAACTCCATTTTTGTTCTCGCCCTCTCAAAGATGTCTCTCATCTTCCTCTCAGCTTCGCCGATAGAGATCCAATTGAAATGCAGATCCCGTGCCATGAATCTAAGTTCATCACAAGGTGTCAGCATCTTGATAAACATATCGTCGTAGTTGATAACTCTGCGGCGCTTGGGCCGTGGTTGTGCTCGAGAAATGATAGGAAAAAGCAGTTCCTCGTCACTGCTATCTTCAACAGTGACATCTTGGTTTTTGTCAGCTTTTCGTTTGTATGATAAAGAACTGACATTTGAGCAAGTGGCTAGCTGAACATCACTGAAAGACCTACGTATCTCAGAGGGCCCAGCAACTACTTGCCTCAGTGGAATATGCATCTGAGCAAATTTTTTCACGTCAATAGCTTGAGTACTATCGTCTCGAAGAACATTCGCTCCAGAAGAACAAGCAGTGCTCTGAACACTGACTTCTTCTCTCACAGAACTGAAGACGTCCATCGAGAGAATCTTATTTTCTTCTTCAGGCGATATATCATAACCTGTTCCACTGGAACCACAATCAATAAAATTACTCATTTCATTTACTTCGCGTTCGGAATTTTCAATCAAAATAGAATCCAAAGCTTGTGAGTCCATAGCATATGTGGAGCTATTTTCGGCATCAATTAGCTTCGGCATTTCTAAATCTTCAGTATCTGAATCTTCTGATAGAAGCAGAGAGGATTTAAAGTCGACGGGCACTGCCTCCAAGTTTAATATATCTGATTCATCTTCTTCTACATCGTCTTCTCTTAGAAGGTTACTTTCATCACTGTCAAGCCAGAAGTTACCATCATTGTCTTCTTCCATCAATTGACTAAAGATCTCACTCTCGTCTGAGGAAAAACTCTCGTTATGGTCCAAACTGCTACCTAGTAAAGAATTCTCTTCTAAAGAGTTTTCTGAAGAAATCGAAAGATGTAAAGGATCTTGATCAACATCTTCGATT
The DNA here is from genome assembly GCA_011057435.1 of Actinia equina. Lineage (NCBI taxonomy): Eukaryota > Metazoa > Cnidaria > Anthozoa > Actiniaria > Actiniidae > Actinia > Actinia equina. The sequence goes on along the minus strand of WHPX01000347.1, from coordinate 102,258 downwards.
ATCTCAGGCTCTTCTTCAAGTGATGGGTTACCTGTGTTATTAGTAGTGCTGGATTCAAGGTCAGTTTCGTTCAAATGTGGAATTTTATCCATCGATTGCAAGGCATTGATAAAATCATCGAAGATGCTAATAAAACTTCTAAATGATCCTTTGAAGTCGACGAAAATTATTGATAGCTCATGAAAGTCTTCCTTATGACGTATTTGATTTCGTGTACCGTGACGAAATAGACGTGTTTGGCGCGCACGCGCAGTTTGATTTTAGGTTAGCACGCGCTCTGAAGAACCAAGATGAGAATAGAATCGGGAGGCAAAATACTAAATTACTTGAAGACGCACTTAGGCACGTCTTGAATTCTACTTTCGCAGAGTACGACAATTAATGTTATTCAACTTGAAGGAAACATTTCTGCGCGACAAGATTCACGGCTACTACTTCAGTACGGTTAATACATGCAATGATTAGACTCTTACCAGTGGATGGTTAAGACGGATTACAGACCTCCCTTTCCATTTGGTCTGAAACATGTCGGCAAAGTAGCTTGAACGAGCAGATAAAATCACTTGATGGGCGTGAATCTTAACACCATGAACTATAAAACACACATCCACAAAGTCTTGTTCTTGAAGGCATCTACAGACGAACAGTTACGATTATAACGAGAAGAAATGGAGCGAATGCGTACTGATAATTTTATTTCCATATGACACACTTTCAATGTCATAGAGCAGTTTGCGCATGACTGTGAAAAGCTCGCGGCACAAACACGGTCTTTACACGGCAAGGCATACGCCAGACCAATCAAATTGTGCGAGAATTTACTCTGCATCTACTCAAATGCCCGAAACACGGCATGAACACAGCGCGGACAGGGTCACGCCAAGACCACGACACTGCCAAATCAATTAAATTGAGCGAGAAAAAATCAGCTAATCAAAATTCTAGAGAACATCACGGTCACGGTAAGGCACGCATACGGCACCGACATTTTCACAGTCATACACTGACAGACACAGTCAGACACTGTGGCCGTGAATGAATTTTAAAAAAATGCGCACAATTTTCAAACTCATTGGTTGTAGATAAAATCAAAAAAGAGGTTGAAAACCAGAGGGCAGCGTTTTTCACAGCATTACAAAAACTTAGGGTTTGGAGAGTATGGAATGGAGGGTGGTGTAGCAGCAGTGCACTTGCTAACACCTCAGTGGCATCTGCCTAGTTACTCTCTGTGTTTAGCATCAGCGTGGGCAGAGCTTTTAGGGTTCTGCCCTTTGATTCGAGGGCTTTTCTTCAGATTCTCCGATTGTCCTTCCTCAGCGAAAAAACAATCTTTAAATTGCAATTCGATCTGTGAGTTACCTGTGCCCTGACTTTGATTAGGCCAGAGGCTGTTTTACAGTTCAATGAACTGAGGATTTGTTTTGCAAGACTTTTGTACCAAACACAAATGGATAGCCCATCAGAAAGACCCAAAATGGTTTGAACAAAATTATTTCCACTGCCTGCTGAAACTAAAGCGAATTAAAAAAAAGCCTAAAACGATCTGATCTGATGGGCTGACTGTCAAGGCCATGGCTAAATGACAGAGCAAACCCTGAAACAGCCTCTGGGATGACCAATGACAAGTTGTGACTAACTCACAGATCAAACTCTGAAACAACCTCTGGGCTGATCAAAGTCAGGGCATGGCTAACTCACAGATTGAACCCTGAAACAACCTCTGGGCTGATCAAAGTCAGGGCACGGCTAACTCACAGATCAACCCTAAGACAACCTCTGGGCTGACAAATGACAGGTTAAAGCTAACTCACAGATAGAACAAGGGAACAACTTGTGGGTTGAATTAAGTGAGGACATTGCTACAGTAACTCACATATAGCAGCCTAAAACAACCTTTGGGCTGATCAAGGTCATTTTATTGGCTAGCTAGCTCATAGATCAAATCAAAATCTAGCATTTGGAGGGACGAAAACCGGAAACCCAACAAAAAAAATACTTTAAAATCAAGGGGGGAGGGGATGTCATGCTGTGTCCAGGAATCAAACCTGAGCTCCAGAGGTGGGAGGCTATAGTGAATTTACTGTTACACCACTCTTGATTTTCGAAAAGACCTACAAAGGATAATGATTGATTGATTTTCATACTGCAGTATACCTTCTAAAAAACTCCCTGTACGAGTCCCGTCTCATACAATCAGGAGTTATGGCCTTGTATTCTTTGAGCAGCTTCCTGATGCGATTTGTAAGGGCAGCATAAATGCATCTTTCTCCATCAAATGTATGGGGCTCACATCTTGCACCTTCAAACAAGGTAAGATATGTGTCACAAATAATGAAATCCATGCAAGCAGTCTGCTTTACATAGATATGAAATAAAAGTGTATCATGTAGTTGGAAAGCACCAAAGCTTCATGCTTCTCACCATCACTTATTCTTTGCCTTAATACAGTACTTTAGTGATAGCAAACATGTACATTAGACATTTCACTGGGCCTGTCTGAGTTGTATAAATTCACACATTTGGAATAGACTACTTCCAATGTGTAGGCCAACTTGAATAGCAGGATATTATAGGCTGCACAGGAGGCAAAACGAAACAAAGATGCTGAAATGATGACCCCACAATATTTTCCTCAGTTATATGGAACTGTCCATTTAAAAAAAAAATTGGTATCATTTCAAAATCTTATTACACTGTATGAAATGTAAATGTCAATCGACAACATTATTGTAGCTTTAATGAGTTAGTGATGATAATGATTTATGATTTATACAGTGCCCTTTCTATATGGATATATTCAAAGGCGCTTTACATTGAGTGTGAATGACAGATTGCTTTTATGCAATAAACAAGCATGCGAGATGGTTGGTATGAAGTATAGGCAATGAGGGTGGTCAATACCAAGGTTTCTTTACATCCTCAGTGTTTCTCTTACGTCCCTCCAATGTTGGTTAGTAATGATGAAGCATGGAGAGACAAGACCGTCATTTAAAGTGATCATCTGAGCCACTTGAAAGTCTAACCATTTGCAGATGTAATTACGAAGGCACCACTTTCTCCTCAGTTATTTTAAGACCCTAAGTGTGGTTGGGCGGGGACTCATACCACAACCTCCCGTACAAAAGTCTGATGCTTGAACCAACTGAGTCAACCAGTTGGCAATTGCTTATTGCTTAGCTTTGTCTATTTGCCCCCTGGATGACCAGTAATGCCTTGTGATTCAAGATGGCCATGCCAAAGTAATCCATTTTTATATTCAGATAGCCAAATATTTGCAGTACCCGTACTTAGCTTTGAATTAGAGGAAATTAGAGATTTTACCTTGAGCCAATAGGAACTCCACTAAGTTTTCATGGCCACAAAGGCATGCATAGTATCTATAAACAGAACAATAAATGATGACATTGGGCAAGGTAGTATACATAATCCATAGGTTTTAAATTATAGCAGCCTGATGTCGTATGGCCAACCCAAAATTTAATTGACTAAAAAGATTAAGAAATGATACACCAGCAAGCTAACTTTACATCAAAATGTGTCAGGTTGAGGTACAGAACCTGTGCATAGAAGTATGCAAACACATTGGATTTGGTCCTACTTTTGCAGGTGCGCTGTAATTTTAACTGACCAAAGGAACCACACTAATTTTTTTTCGACTTTTTATCAGTGGACTATATTGGTCTCTATACTAAAACCAAAAGCCAACAAGTTTGCATTTGGTACATGCTATGAATTCTCATACTTACAGTGGAGTGCTGTCCCATTGATCTCTCACATTTAGTTCTACTTCTGTTTCTTCCACCAAATTCCTGTTTAAGATTCAATTCAATGTCTGGGATTTTTGCTTTTAGCAAATGCTAAGAAAAGCATAGTTTTATATGCAACTTACAGTATGTTTCTTAATACTATGATTTTTTAACTTTTTTCGCTGTGGCCAGTGAATATGAAAGGTACCAAAGGGCAGCGAAAAAACCAAATTTATGCCTGTAGCTCGTTGCTACTAAGTTCGCATGTTTATAAAAAAATGGAGGTAATGTTCAATAATTCATATTTTTGTGATACAATTTTGACTGATTTTTATCAATTCGTATTTGACTTTAATTTTCATATATTTTTGCATACATTCACTGTATTTGAAAAAAATTCCTTGGAAATTGATGATAAGTACTGTCGAAGCATGACTAACAATACAAAACAAAAAATATTGCATATTTTTAAGAACACAATACATGTATTATGCACAGCCATTTTATGTTGCTAAAACTCAATAAGCGCTAAAAAGCTCAAAAACTTTTCGATAATTTAAGCTCTAGTTCCACTCATAAAAAAGGATGCGCTATTTAAAGCAGGGGAAAAAAATAAAACTCATAAATTTTGAGGTTTCGGGATGTTTTTTCTTGTGGAACGAACAAGTCTCCAGTAGACCAGGGAAAAATTGTAATACGTAATATAATAACTCCCCATATTTTCCAAACATATCTGTTTTCTTACCTCAAAGACTCTAAATCTCCAGTTCGGCAGGAGTAGAAAAGTTCTTCGCTGCTCATTTTGTTGCATTAGAAAGGCTAATTTTTGAGAAAAAAGTATTAAAAAGTGTTTTTTTGGTGTGCAAAACTCCAGTCACTTGTCGAGTTTAGAAAATTCTCGTTTGTTTACATCCCACTACTCATGCGCAAAGTAGAATACCGCAGACCTAAGATGTGAGGTTGGAACTTCATGAAGGAGATTCTTAATGTAATTCAAAAAAGAATCATACTAGAAAATCCGATAAATAATACATATGAAGTAGATACCTTTAGAAACGTCATACCAGGAGGTCGAATGTAAGTGGCAAAGCAAGGAATAATAGTAATAACTTAAGTTTTTAGCATATTTTGGGAATTTTTAAAGGACTAATGAGAGAAAAAGAAGAAAAGGACGCTCAAAGGACAAAGTTTTACGCATGTGAGAGATCGGCATTTATTCAAAATGCCTAAGCGAAGTAATAAGCAAGGCCAGAAACAAGATGTCCACGATGGAAGACCTCCAAATCTCACTCTAGCTAGCTTTATGCCGTTTCCAGATCTTCCTGCCTCATCAAGTTTATCCGTAGAGAAGAAAAACGACAAAGCAGTCGAAGAGGAAAAGAAGGAGACTCAAACGTCAGAATGTTCAAGTCAAGAGAATGTGTTTCCTACGAATAATCTTGTTTCTTCCACAGAACCAGGATTTGAGGCAGTGCAAAATTTGAACCCGATTTATCACATAGGAAAAACGAAGAAAGGGAAACTTCCTCTGACTTGTGAGAGCAGAGCTAAAGGTAAAAAAGTGACAGTTATCAGTAATGTTACTGGAGACGCTAAGGCTCTTTTGAGCGAGTTAAAAAAGCGAGCAGGATGTGGTGGAGTCGTGAGAGACGAAGGGACCGTTGAACTACAAGGTGATCGGATAAAGTTTCTTACACAGTTTTTTACAGGTCATCCATGTTTGAAGCCATACAAAGGCTAAGACTGGAATCATGCACGGTATTTTATAAATTTCCATGTAAGTAATATTCATTGGTTCGTCTTGAATTTTTTTGGGAGAGGAGATGGATGTCGGGCTTTATTTAAGCATTTTATCTTTAATCCTCCACAAAGCTAAAAATGAAAAATCTATATCCCTCCTCCCTCAATGAATATACAAAAATTAGTTTGTAACCCAGAGCCACCTAAAAAGGTCTTCCAAGACTTCTGTTCTCAGCCATCTGTCCTCTTCAATAAAAATAAGAATATACTGAAGAGAAGCAGCAAAGGGAAAGAGGAGGGGAGGTTAGGGGAAGGGAGGGAAAGGGGAGTAGAGGGGAGGAAAGGGGAGGTGAGGGGAGGGGAGGAGAGGGGGCAATTAAACTCCAAGACTGGTTCAACTGCCAAGAAATTGTAGAATAACTACTCCAAATCTTCAATCTGAGATCTTAAACATCAACATGTAGATGATGGCTAGTGAACACTAGCGTGGACTGCGTCAGTGTTTCTAATGAAACAAGTTATCGTAGAATTATAAGTTGAACACCGTTCAATCGGAGTCATTGACTCAGACGAAGGACGTTTCGGACGTTAGTCCTTCTTCAGAGTCAATCGGAGTCATTGACTCTGACGAAGGACTAACGTCCGAAACGTCAGTTTCTATTTTTACTATGGTGTTCAACTTATAATTCTACGATAACTTTAAGCATCAACAATTGCAACTTGAGGCACATGGAGCTTCAATGGTGTTTCCCCACAAAACACTAAAACAAGGTAAAAAACTGACAAAGATATAAACTTTTGAAACTAAACATTTTAGCAATGAAAGGTATGTATTGCCAGTGTTGCATCACATATGATAACAGCCTCGTTATCAGGCCAGACACATACATTTCTTTGTATAAATTCCACAAAGATCCTTTGTTTCAAAAATTTATGTTTAATCTTTATGAAACTTTACATTTTAAATATTATTGATGTAATCAATTTGATAGTAAACTCCTTTTCCTGATAAATCAAATAGCTTATAATATGATTAACATATTTAATCCAATTCCTAATTTAGATTTACACTGAATTGGTCCCTTTGCTTTTTTCGTTAATTTCATCCTTTTTATTTCCTCATGTCTTTTATACTTTCTCTGTCTCTCTTTCTCTCTCTTTCTTCCTTCCTTCCTATCTTCCTTCCTTCCTTCTTTCCTTTTTTATTTCTGGCATTCTTTTAATCTAACTATCTTTCTATCCTTCCTTCCTTCTTTCTGTCTGTCTTTCTTTTTTTCTTTCTTCCTTCCTTCCTTCCTTCCTTCCTTCCTTCCTTCCTTCCTTCTTCCTTCCTTCCTTTCTTTCTTTCTTCTCTTTTTCTTTCATTCATTCATTCTTTCTTTCGTTTGTTCGTTCGTTCGTTCGTTCGTTCTTCCTTTCTTTCTTCTTTCTTCCTCCTTCCTTCTCCTTTCTTCCTTTCTTTCTTTCTTTCTCTTTTTCTTTCATTCATTCATTCATCTTTCTTTCCTTCGTTCGTTCGTTCGTTCGTTCGTTCGTTCGTTCGTTCGTTATTTCTTTCTTTCTTTCTTTCTTTCTTTCTTTCTTTCTTTCTTTCTTTCTTTCTTTCTTTCTTTCTATCTAACTATATTTCTTTCTTTATTCCTATCTATCTTGCTTTATTTCTTTCTTTACTTTTTTTCTTCAAGTAATTAAACTTTATTGTCTTCCTCTCCACATTTCTCTTTTATTTTCCCATCTCGGATTTTTGTTGCATAACTCTGGCTTGTATCTAAAAATTGATTTTATGTCTTGCCATTTAAAATATGGACGATGGTGACAAGCGTTTGGGTATAAAGGTAAAAATTTTGTCACTTTCTTTTCCCCGTCGTTACCTTTTAACCAGAATCTCTTCATGTCCTCAGGATACGTCCCATGTAGGCCTAGAAACCTATCACAAATATTATTCAAGTTCCTAATAGTAGAATTCTTAGATGCAGGGGGATCATGATGGAGTCGCACATCAAAAAAGCCCTTGAAATTTGGTACAGAGTTCAACCAAATTCCAAGCTGCTGGTCTCCGAAAGGATGACACAGTAACGTTTTTTCGTCCCAAGAAAGAAATTTTTCGACTAAATCATAAGACAAGAGAATAAAAGATTCATCTATGAAAACCACTGTTTTTAGATCACAATGCCAGAATCCCCACACCAGATTCGTTTTAGGTCTTTGAGGCAGCTCGTGTAACAACCGCTCAATACAAATAAAATAATCGTCGTCAATACGAAGAAAAAATTCAGGGTTATATTTAGTTTGAACCCATTCCATCAAGAATAATAGGCGCATTCCAAAGTTAAGACCTTCGTCGACAGGAAGAAAGAGAATGTCGTTGTATGCTTCCTTTTCTTTTAGAAGCCCATCGTGAAGTGTTTCATCGATGTATCCGTCGGTTACAAACATACAAGCAGCCTGTAATGGTTTAAAAAAGAATGTTGGAAGGACTCCATTAAGATTTTTTCTTGGTAGAAATTGCATTCATAATGAACTCCGCAAATTTTTCAAAGACTAACTAGTTTTACAGTAGAGTGCATACCATTTATTAGTATAATTGTTTGAAGTTTTTCAATTCATCCTTACCTGTGGTTCTTTACATTTCGTCCACCACGTGTCCCGTATTGCTAGACGTCTATCGTACCTTAAAGCGGACGATAAAACAAATATAACGATAAGAACTTTTGGTTTCTTGTCCTCCAGGTCCTCCAGGTCTATTAAGGGTAGTTGTTTCAAAATCCCTGTTTTCTTTGTTGCACCTGGCATGAGAGGATGTTGGAGACTAGACTCCTCTTTCCTTCCTGTTTCTTGATTGGCATTTTTCTCATATTCCCGCCTTTTTAAGCTCTCAGAACTGTGTCCACGGTTGCTACCTGTTTCTTGATTGGCATTTTTCTCATATTCCCGCCTTTTTAAGCTCTCAGAACTGTGTCCACGGTTGCTACCTGTTTCTTGAATAGCATTTTTCTCATTTTCCTGCCTTTTTAAGCTCTCAGTTTTACGTCCACGCTTTCTACTTTGCTCCTCTTCTTGCAGGTTTCTTTCTGTATTTTCGTCGCCTGCGCTTTCTTGCTTGATGAGAACTTTTGGATTCTGGTTTAGTCTCTTTTGTTGTTCTCGCTTTTCTTGTTTCCTGGGCTCTTCTTCCTTAACTGTTTCTTGTCTTTTGCTTAGTTTTCTGTTTTGTTGTTCTTGCTTTTCTTGTTTCCTAGCTTCTTCTTCCTCGCCTTTTTCTTGTCTTTCGCTTGGTTCTCGGTTTTGTTGTTCTTCCTTCGATTGTTTCCTAGCCTCTTCTTCTTCAACTGTTTCTTGTCTTTCGCTTGGTTCTCGGTTTTGTTCTTTTTCTTTCACTGTTTGCCTTTTGTCTTCTTCCTTTTCTATTTCTTGTTTTTCACTTGGGTTTCTGCTCTGCTTTTCTCCTTTAGGTTCTCCTGCCTTTAAATCGTTCGACTCTTCTTGTCCTTTAACTTGGTTTCCGTTTTGTTGTTTCTTTGTTTCCGTTTGTCTTTCTGAACCTTTATTGTCACTTCCTTCTTCATGTTGTTTTTGTTGCTGGCGCTGGAGTTGTTGCGGCTGAAGCTGCTGGTGGGGCTGCTGTTGCTGGAGTTGTTTTTGTTGTTGCTGTATTTGTTGTGGTACTTGCTTTTGCTGGAGTTGTTGTTTTTGCTGTTTCTGCTGCTGGAGTTGTTGCCGATGGAGTAGCTGCTGTTTCTGCTGATGGAGTAGCTGCTGTTTCTGCTGACGGAGTTGTTGCAGTTGCTGCTGCTGATGGGCTTGTAGCTGATCTTGCTGGAAGGGCTGCTGTTGCTCCTTTTGCTGATGTGGCTGCTGTTTCTGCTGATGGAGCTGTTGCTGCTGCTGATGGGCTTGTTGCTGATCTTGCTGGAATGGCTGCTGTTGCTCCTTTTGCTGATGTGGCTGCAGTTTCTGCTGATGGAGTTGTTGCTGCTGCTGCTGGGCTTGTTGCTGATCTTGCTGGAAGGGCTGCTGTTGCTTCTTTTGCTGATGTGGCTGCTGTTGCTGCTGATGGAGTTGTTTCTGCTCTTGTTGCTGATCTTGCTTGAATGGCTGCTGTTGCTGGAGGTGCTGCTGTTGCTGGAGTTTTTGCTGCTGATGGAGTTGCTGCTGCTGCTGATGGAACTGCTGTTGCTGTTGTTGGAGTTGTTGCTGTGGTTTTTCTTGCTGTTTTAGCTTTTGTTGATATTGCGCATGTAGTTTCCTTGTCTCTTCTTCGGACATGCTTTGCTCTTCTTTACCTTCACCTTTGCCTTTTACTTGCATCTCCCCTCCCGCGTCTTTGTTGTCTGTGATTTCGTTTTGGTGTTTTCTCTGCCGTTGGTCAATATCTCGCATTTGTTTGCTCACATCATCTGCTTTTTGCGGGTTTTCACTATCGTCATCTTCACTTTCTTTTGTTTCATCTTCGTTGTCTTTGTTTTCTCTTTTACGATTGTCCATCGAGTTGCTTTCTTGTCCATGCACGTTTCCGTGGCCTCCTTTCTTTTCTTTTGTTCTATCTTTTGAATTTTTCTCTTTCTGGTTGTCTTCATAAGCGTAATTTGCTCTTATCGTGTCCTCATTAACTGTTGTTTCGTGGTGATCGTGATTAACAGTGCTTTGGCTCTTTGATCCATCGTCACATTCGCTCTTATCTGTGTGACTTTGGTGTTGAGTTCTATTTTGACCTGTATCTGGTTGAGACTCTCTATCCACTTCATTACGTCTTTGAATGTCATCCTGATCTTCAACTTGTTTAGTATCACTTAAACTTTCATTTTTCTGAAGTTGTTCTGTCTTATGTGGCATTTCTTCGTGAGATAACACTTTTTCATCCTTTTGTCTTACACTTGTAAGCGGAGAAACCTCTTCATCCGTTTCATCTTCGTCGTCCTCCGTCTCATCTGCTGCCGGATTTTCGTTTTCTTTCCTTTCATTGTCATCTGACTGTGGTCTACGGAAGTCAGTGGCGTAACTAGTAATTAAAGATTTCTTCCCTTCATCATTCTTGCTTTCATCTTTCTGGTCCTCCGTTTCATCTTTTACAGATTTTTCATCCTCTTTCTTTCCATCTTTAGATGCTGGCTGTGGAGGATTAGTCGTGTAGCTTGTAAGGGCAGACTTTATTCCTACTGCGTTGTCATCAGTTCGTGAATATTCTTGCCTTTCTTCCTTCGCTTTATCTATTGTTTTAGATACAGTCTGTTTTTCATGTTGAGTGTTTATTACCTTGAATTCATGGATTTGTACATTCTCTTCGTCATCTCCTTCAGTGATCGACTCGCGTCTTGACTTATCATCATTTATGGATTGTCTTTCTTCAATTGGGCTGACTTTAACTTTTGGTTTTTGACTTGGCAAAGAAACTGTACCTTCGTCATTCTTCTCTCTAATGTCATTATTTATAAAAATCCTATTTTCTTTGTCAAAATTCCTTAAACTATCTTCTATTGACACAGGGGCATTCGTTTTAGATTCTTTCGAGACCTTGTCCAAGAATTTCCCTTCAGTATATATTGGTACATTTGTTATCCTTGCATTGGTTATTTCTCCCTGCATTTGTTCAATACTTGGATTTACTTCATTGCGGCTTTGTCTTCCGTCTCTTTCCTCTCCGCTACTTCCTGTAGGATTTGGCCCATCATAATATTTGTACTTCAGTTTTCTTCTTCTTTTATGAAACTTCAGATTATCCAATTTTCTTCTGTTATTCATTTCCCATCGTTTTCTTAATATTTGCAAATTTTCTTGCTTACTTTGGCCTTCCGATAACGTGTGCACGTCACTTAGATCAGTTGTTCTTTGCTCGTAGCTCAAACGAGACGACAAAAATCCTGCCCAAAATGCTATGTTGAAGACAGCAAACAGAAGAATAGATAAGTACACCAGTCGGTACCTTCTGAGTGGGTCTCGCATTTTCCTGGGTACGAAAAAACGGTAACACTTAGCCAAGCACCGGCTGATCATATGAACTGCAATTTGCCGGAAGCTAACATTCCCTTGGTACCGATGCATCAAAATTGCCTTTAGCACCCCTTTGATTCAAAGATTGGTACACCATTTATGGTTGAAGCAGTTAACGGGATATCAATAATGATGAGACCATTCCTAGAAAACAAAATTATATATTTATATTATAATATACATGCAATGATACGCGCATCAAAATATTGTCTGTACCGCTCATGTCATTCATTTGGTATGCAACCTGCTTAAACCTTCGCCAACCTTTTCAAAAATAGCTGCATAGTGCAAAGCGCGACATAAAAATGAAGTTAGTTTTCCAGGATGCGAACAGTCTCCTCTCCTACAGCATTCCTAAACAAACCAAAAGATTATGAAACGGCCTGTTTTGACAACAAGAGGAGGACTTATTTAGGGTCTTGCATCTTACAACACGAAGGACGAAATCGTGAGACACGTTTTACCCAAAAAAATTTAAAGAGGAAAATAAAATCTCGAGTTTCATGTCTTGGCAATCTGCTTTAACATTCATTTCCCCAGTTCCGGCAGCTAAAGTATCAAGGTCGCGATGTAACTCGAAAGGGGCCGAAGAAACTGTAAAGGCGAAATGCGATACGAACCGGTTTCTGTCAAAATCAAATGAATAGATAAGCAAAAATAGATGAATAAATGCGAGATGAGCTGTAAATGTCCTAAACTAATCACGCTAGCTCGACTCAACAACGTTGGGTACATGGTGTCAATAAAACCGCAACATTTTGATACAATTAATTATACATCTTTTAACGAGCGTACCTGGTTGCGTGTTGAAAAAGAATATAATACCGGCCTTTTGCAGCCACGTCTAGATTACAATCAATATGCACCGTAACATGATCAAGTTCATCTGATTATAACGTTTTCAGTAGAATCATATGTCAAATCAACACGAGAAGCCTTCTGATGCAACTAGGAAGCGTATACATCAATAAAAATACTAAATAAGAAACGTCGTGCGTTTCAAAAATGTTCCAAAAAAAATAGTTACCCTACGACAACTTATATTTATAACGTGGCAGCACGATTTTTTGAATTTTTTGGAGCTCGTTTGGGATTCAATGTTTATCATTGATGAGTGTTAATCTCTATTCTAGAGCAATCCTAAGCATAGTGAACACGGCGGGTAATATTTCGAGGGCGGAAGAAATTGTTAATAAGAAATCATTAGTCGGAAAATTCTTTGTGTTGTTGCTGCTTATGTACTAACATCATAACGTAATACAAATGAAACACAACAAATATATTTTATCAAATAAAAACACGAATTTCCTTAGTCAAAGGATTATTGATTTTCAGTGTTCTCGATTTTTCCGAAGGAACTGCCGGCCAAGCGTTTTCTTATTTATAGTATACTATATATTTTTCATTCTTGTGAGGACGAATTAATTACTAGACAAGACGGAGTTGCTAGGCCAGACAGGTCACCTCTAGACAATGGCCAGTTGTAGTTGGTTACGATCATTCAAAGTTTTATTTAGACTACACACAAATGTAACACAAATGGTACAAATTTCATATTTGCCTTTTTGTCTTTTTAAGCATTTATTTGAAAAATCAACCCTTTATTTTATAAAACGCTCGTAATTTGATCAAAGCAAGACATTATTAGAGCTGAACCCCCTCAGTTTGAGGTCATATATGATTTATTTTATATTGACTACCTAGCTTACCTTGGATAAGTTAGAAAGTAGTCATCTATAGACGTTGACTACCATCCGGTATTTTGCCAGAAAAGATAGCCTTGTGCCCATATATGAGGAGGAACCCCTCTTTCTGCTTTAAATTTGTATTGCGGTGACTAGTTATAATTAAGAAGGGGGTTTGGCACGTTCCTCACCAACGTCTGGTGGCCCCACACCTGTGGTGGCCCCTGTACCAGTTTCTCCGCTTTTTTTTCAAGCTTTGGCCACGAAACGTGGCTGGCTTGTATTCACTGACATACCTTGTCAGTCGCCCCAACGATTTTAGTGGTGTTACGCTTTTCAAATCCTCTTTAATTAATTCAATATAGTTATTATAGTTAATATGAACTCCCCATACGCAATTGTGGACGCTTGCTAGTTAGTCTTAACGGCTAATGCTATATACCGGTGGCTAGTACGACCATGATTTTCTCTTTTTTTCAAGCTTTGGCCACGAAACTTGGCTGGCTTGTATTCACTGACATACCTTGTCAGTCGCCCCAACGATTTTAGTGGTGTTACGCTTTTCAAATCCTCTTTAATTAATTCAATATAGTTATTATAGTTAAGTAAACTCCCCATACGTAATTGTGGACGCTTGCTAGTTCGTCTTAACGGCTAATGCTATAATACCCGTGGCTAGTACGACCATGATTGAGTTTGCCGGCGTCACGCGAAGCAATTCGAGATTTGCAGGTTTTAGTCTTTCCACTGATCAGTTTTAACTGACGATGGGAAAAAACTGAGGGCATATTAGGGGAAAAGCTTGAGGAGGCAGTGAGTTTACCAGTGATATTTTGTACACATCAACGGCACGAGAGGTATAACACAGATTCTGTCAGGGAGAGCAGAGTGGCAACTAGGCGAACCTTATTGAGGGCTCTGTGAGAACTGAAAAAAATTACTCCCTGCCAATTAGCTGTATACGATATTGTCACAAGATAGTCACTTACTTTTGCGTCATTCATGTTACGTTCATTTTATTACATACATATAAACATTAAACATATATAAAACATACTTATATGAAACAGTAATGATGAAAAGGTAAATTATACACCGTGAAAAGATGAAAAAACTTACTGACGTTTCGGACGGCCTTCGTCGGAGTAAAAGAGAAAGAAGTGGCACTCTTAGTCCCAACGGGATTAATGAACGCTTTATTTTCAACTAACCTTTCCTTTTGTCTTTTGATTGTTTGTTTTTGTTTCCTTGCCTACCTTGCTCTCATCGGGTTTCTTTTGTCTTATTCTATCATATATACACTCCTTTCTACCACTTCTTTCTCTTTTACTCCGACGAAGGACTAGCGTCCGAAACGTCAGTAAGTTTTTTCATCTTTTCACGGTGTATAATTTACCTTTTCATCATTACTGTTTCATTAGAAACACCGACGCAGCTCACACTAGTTTTTAGCTAGTTATATCTTTTTATACTTATATGGGAAGCCGTTCCTATCTTACAACACGTCGTACACTGTGTACCACTGTTAGTCAGTACCGTACGTTTCCCACTTATGCGAAAATCATTGTTATGGGGAAGCCATTTTAATGTTACGGCATGTCGTACAGTGTATGTGCTGTGAAGTTAGTACCGTATGTTTCCCACTCATACGATAACCATTCTTACGGGAAACTATTTCAATGTTACGGCATGTCGTACCGTGCAGTATGTGCTGTGAAGTTAGTACCGTATGTTTCCCACTCATACGATAACCATTCTTATGGGAAGCCATTTCAATGTTACGGCATGTCGTACCGTGTACGTGCTGTAAGTCAGTACCATATGTTTCCCACTCAAATGATAACCATTCTTATGGGAAGCCATTTCAATGTTACGGCATGTCGTACCGTGTACGTGCTGTAAGTCAGTACCATATGTTTCCCACTTATACGATAACCATTCTTATGGGAAGCCATTTCAATGTTACGGCATGTCGTACCGTGTACGTGCTGTAAGTCAGTACCATATGTTTCCCACTTATACGATAACCATTCTTATGGGAAGCCATTTCAATGTTACGGCATGTACCGTGTACGTGCTGTAAGTCAGTACCATATGTTTCCCACTCAAACGATAACCATTCTTATGGCAAGCCATTTCAATGTTACGGCATGTACAATGTCTATATAATGTGCTGTAAGTCAGTACCCTATGTTTCCCAGTTATGTGACAACGCACCAAACCCGTTGCCATTGCCTTTGAATATAAGGCTATGGATCAATCTTTTGTGATAAAGCGTGATTATGTTCACTAAAATGATGTTCAACGATATCGTTTGAGCTATTTTTACTATTGTAGACCTCCAATATACTATTTTTCCCAATATCCAAATTTGCCGCCATACCAATGAGTGTGACTGGTGAAAATGCTTTGGGAATCTCCCTTATTTTGTACAACCCAGTGTGACAATTGATTGCGTGACCCACTACGCATGACATCATGGTTGACTTATTCCCGCAACGATTACTGGTTTCCCTACTAGCCATGGAAACATGATCAGCGGTAGGACAACATTTAAAATACTTCGGTAACGCTTCTCTAAAACGGTCGTTGAGAGCAAACACAAGACATGGGTTGATTGCACTATTTGCATGTGCAAGCATGATAGCTATACCATCTTTCCGGTCACTGGACGTGAACACCGCCTTCAACCACTCGATATGGACTGGCAACCAGCATGCAACAAAAGCAAGGAGAAGAATTATCAAGAGACGAACAGTTTTATGCTTACTTCGGACCACTGCGCGCCGTCCGGCATTCGATGGCTGACCTGGTATATGACGGAACCAAAGACGTAAGCTTATCATGATGTAACTAATCGTCATGAGGACAACTGGCAAGCCAAAAATGAATACAAAAACAACCACGTAATACATCCTTCGTAGAGATTGGCTAGTCTCATCCAGTCTGTTTAAACACTTCATTCTGCCATGTTCTTTGCGTGTATTATACATATAAATACAAGGGATGCCTATGATCGCTGACACCATCCATATACTGATGATGATGCGTTTGACGTTACGGGTGACAATGATTCTTCTGATGGGGAAGAATACTGCTATGAATCGGTCGATAGATATAGCCATGAGAGTCATCGTCGAAGCAAGGACAGACAACACAGAAGCGCTAGCAGCTATCTCACAGAGAACTGTTCCCGCTAATCCTTTCAGCCAGTTTTGGGCGACGCAGATAAAATATGACCAAATGGGCATGGAGAAAAGAGTAGCGATGAGGTCAGCTATCGCCATGTTAGCAAACAAACAGTTGTTTGAACTTTTCTTCATATTGTTTTGGCTGAAGACCATGTGAGCAAGAAGTGAGTTGGCAACGGTGGACGTAACCATGATGATGACGTAAAATGCGTATAGACCAAGCATGATGTCATCATAAGATATGACGGGATCAGAGGAGTTTGATCCTGACCTTGGATAATCTGCATTGGAAAAAATAATGTTGAAGATATAGAAAACACACAAGCTTTCTGTGTGCAGTCATAAAGCACGCGGGGGTTGGCAGAACACGAGAGAAGTTTTACGAGAAGCATAACGTGTTGTAGAGGAGTGCCTCTCTACACTTCTCAAGTGTTCTGCCAATCCCCAAATGCTTTATAACTTCACACAGTACAGCAAGCAAGTTTTTAAAGATTCTTTTATAAATTATAAATTACAATATTCGACATTTTAGATAGGAATGATGCAACGGAAAGTGCGCGCGCGCGCATTGTTCTCTTCGAAAGCACGCGCTCCAAGCCAACCAGAACGCAACCTTCATAACAGTTATTTTATAACGAATGATATTTTACATTTCATGAGAATTCACAGCGCATGGCATCTGATGAATCATTTTACGTACAGCACTTCAGCAAGCACGGCATGCGAGCAGAAACGCGTGTCAAATTATACTGATTCGCTCTACCTGTCCTATTATCAATATTGAGTTATATCGTCCACGCTGGAGTGGGAAATCCCATTCGAATTTTGCATTGCTTAATCAAAATGATGGTGAATGTCCGTACAGTTTATATTAGATCTTCATAGTCACAAAATGGAACAGTTCTGACACTAGTGAATATAATCATGACATTCACTGGTTTTTTATTCAAAATTCAAAATTTTTCCACGAGAAATTGGGGAAACTACTTATATTAGATAGGCTTTTTAATGCAATCATGTTTTTAATTGCAGGGGAGATAACAATGCAGTGTTCTTGCGCATGACGCACAAGTGACATTTCATTTCTCATAGTAGTCCAAAGCTATAGTATTCTCCTCTACAATAAAGATGGTCGCCAAGAAACCATTCTATTGAAGAAAGGTTCCCCTAAGATTTTGTTAGAAAAGAGCCAATACAATGTTCCATGTAAGTCGCAAAACAGTGTGATACGTTTAGTGATCAAACTTTCAGAAAATTCACTTTCTTCGACAGATAATCCCATGAATATTTGCACTAATCCAGAATCAGACACTTCAAGTCCGGCAGCTGGACAAAGTTAGGCCTTAACTTCCACAATATCCCAATATCCAAATAAATAGAAATCTTAACAATGGTGCATTGGGTTACAGCTCTGTGAAATAAGCTTGGAGATTTCTGGTTGTTTGGTAACCTTTATTGCTAGTGCGCGCTGCCATATGCTTAATCTTAACACAACATGAAATTGATATATTTATCAGTGAATCTTTCAGTAATGTAATTTCATTTGTCATGTAAATAAAACTTAATAGGATTTAGTAAAGATTTGCGGAATCGTTTACAGACTAATAGAATTAATATTTAACCTTTTTGACTAAATTATATGCACGATCGTTTAAGTCTCGCATTTTACTGATACAGTATATGGATGATTTTCAGTGAAAGGAATGAAAAAAATAAAAAATAAACAAGGAAAAAAAAGTTTGAAAATTGAAAAGCCTATCCACCTCGGCCTAGCATTTTTTTCATTGAGGGATTTTAATATTTTATTTTGTCATGAATGCCCAAAATAATGATGAGGATATTAAGAATTAAGACACTAAAGAAACAGAAGAAGTTCATGTTTTGTTTTAAGCGCCCACGTCTTCTTTTAGCTTGAAATGCTCCTACCTTAATTTTCTTATTGAGCTGATGACCATAGTCTTTCTCAGCTCCAAAAGAAAAGAAAAAAAACAGTTTCCCCGCAAACTGTTTTAAGATATCATTGAACGCATGTCGTTTTACGTCTTAAATGAGAAGTTTAGCTAATAAGTCCCAAATCCCAGAAATTGTAAAACTCCTTTTGACTTACCGCTAGAATTTGTCCATCTTATCGATGCATTGTTTTCCATTTTATCCTCCTTGTCATTGAGCCTTCTGTTTCAAGTCTTCCCTATAGAAGTAAATAAATTTAGTTTGAATCAACGATTTTCAACTTTTCATCGTACCAGTTTTTGCGACTTGAGCGGTCCCACGCAAGAATCAAAGAGCTCCACTCATCGAAAATCAGCAATTATTGAACAAGCTGAAAGTTTTGATTTGATTTCCATTTTACTAATATGAGCCTAAATAATTTAAGAATTATCGTCAGCAATCCAAACTGCTGTACTATTAGCAGACCGGCAAATCCTTACCTCGATTTTGATCGTTTCTCCTGAACCCGGCTCCCACTCAAGATCGATCAAAAAAATGATCAAAAGTCAATGACAAATGATACGTGAATACAGTTTGAGTAATTCTATTAATTATTGAGCAATAGTTTGTAGAATATTTAAAAGCGTCGGTGATCAGGTGTTTTTGTGATGTTAAATAAATAAGTAGTAAATTGAGGAAACAAACGGCAAAGAGCTCAATCAGTCAAACGCTCAAAAAAGGCTCGTAATTCTAAACCATGGTTGATCAGCTGCTTCGACTCAATAATATGACAAAAGCAATCATGTAGATCAGGGTGTCTCATTTGAATTTCAGTGCTAAAAAACAAGCTAAGACGTGTCTTCATACTGAGCGATGCGGGTTAAAACGAAAGCCAAAAGAACTAGAATTTGAGAGGAGAATGCGATTGACGCATCGGAGGAACTTTTCCTGTAACTTCAAGGCAGACGGTGGAAGTAAACGACGGGCAAATACGACGGGAATGAAATTCTAAACTTGTTCACTCTTCGTTTAAAAGTTTATAGTTTGAATGCATGGCACTCCCAACCCTTTTAAAGCAAACCCAACAGCAGCAGGAACAACAACTACAGCTGACACAACAACAGCAACCAGAAACAGCAACTAACAGCCAACTCAGTTCAGTAACCAAACCAATAACAACCACAATTTTCATGACTATCGTTAGCTTTGACTAAATTTCATGCTCTAATTATCTACTTCCATAGTGAACGGAAAGAGTCAATATTCGATGTCATGCTGTATTTACAAACCCAGACAAATGTTACGTCACATAAAACGAAGGGCGAACCTTAATTAATCTTTTGCGCTAAAAAAATAAATTGGATTCGACTTGAATTTTCATCTAAATCTATAATCAATTTTTTCGTTTATGTAAAACGGTTAAGGCCGTAAAATAGTATGATAATAATAATAATGATAATGATAATAATAACGATAATAATAATAATAATAATAATAATAATAATAATATTAATAATAATAATAATGATAACTCTGGCACATGTACTGGCTGGATGTCCGTCTCTTGCACAGTCCAAGTACCTGGATAGACACAACGCTGCTTTGAAAGTGTTTTTCTTTGAGATGCTAAGAGATCTCAAACTGGCTGATAGTACACCCCCATGGTTTTCTGATGTCAAACCCAAACCACTCTACAAATCAACTGACGCTGAAGCATACTGGGATGTACCTGTATATGCTGACCACATGTATGTACGATCTAACCGTGTGGACGCGCGTTTCATCGACCACAATAACAAGAAAGTACTCATGGTGGAAATGAGCTGTCCGTGGGTTAACAATCGAGAAAAGAAAGACAAAGAGAAGACGAAGAAGTATGGAGCACTTAGACTTGAACTTACAAAACAACACCCAGGATACACGATCTTGCAAGTGAACCTCATTTTGGACGCTCTTGGAGGATGGTCTAAAGAGATGGAGCCTGAGATGAAGAATATCTTTGGAGCAAGATACAAAGATGTATTACTCAGAATGCAGAAAGCGGTATTAAGCTGCACAGTGAACATTGCAAGAACATTCAAATTAATCACATCTTAAGGACTTTTCAAACATTCCAAGTATTTAAACTGCATCTTAAGAACATTAATAATTGGTTTTAAGTGATTGTATATATTATTAATCCTGTCATGCTGGTAGGTTACGAAATTACGCCCTATCTAGCTTACCTAATTAGCATTCAAACGTGTTTACTGCTGATAATAATAATAATAATAATAATAATAATAATAATAATAACGATAACGATAATAATGATAATGATAATGATAATGACAATGATAATGATAATGATAACGATAATGATAATGATAACGATAACGATAACGATAACGATAACGATAACGATAACGATGATAATGATAATGATAATGATAATGATAATGATAATGATAATGATAATGATAATGATAATGATATGATGATGATGATGATGATGATGATGACGATGACGATGACGATGACGATGACGATGACGATGACGATGACGATGACGATGACGATGACGATGACGATGACGATGACGATGACGATGACGATGACGATGACGATGACGATGACGATGACGATGACGATGACGATGACGATGACGATGACGATGACGATGACGATGACGATGACGATGACGATGACGATGACGATGACGATGACGATGACGATGACGATGACGATGACGATGACGATGACGATGACGATGACGATGACGATGACGATGACGATGACGATCGCGATCGCGATCGCGATCACGATCACGATCACGATCACGATCACGATCACGATCACGATCACGATCACGATCACGATCACGATCACGATCACGATCACGATCACGATCACGATCACGATCACGATCACGATCACGATAATGATAATGATAATGATAATGAAGATCATGATCACTAATACGCAGTGTCATTTGCCAAAACCGGCCAAATATTTGAACATAAGGACTCCTATACACTGTTATGTGGTATCTACGAAAAAATAAAGCGTTCACTAAATTATTCATTCGATTCTAAGTTTTACAAACCTTGTATTTAAAATATTGCATTTTTAAAAATAATTTTTTTTCAGAACAAACAGTTCAACTTCATAGTTGACGTGGGTTACCTGTGGATTCAGAATCTGTCCCCGCCCACGATTTCCCATAACAGCGGTATCATTAACAGGAAGTGGTAATGTGATCATTCTTATCAAAATGGCGGACAGATTGGAATGATCGCTGCGTCTTCAATAAACATTTTTCCTTTTAAATACAACCTCCTCTTTGACCATTATTATAGGTAAGTTTTATAATATTGATATTCTCATTATTTTTCTCATCACTTATATTTTAAATCAAAAGAGTTTTGTTAAAGTCACGAAGTAATGAAATATAAAGTTTTGATATTTTTGAAGTGCAGCGTTTTTGAAGTTACTACAACTACGGAAAGTCACAGCTTTTTTAAAAAAGAACTCTTAAACTATGACTTAGTATCATAAGTCCTTCTTTATTTCTGATAAAGAAACAAAAATCATCTAGTTTTTTAGTGGCTTTTGTTTAATGAGCTTAAATGAAAGTCGAAACGAGTAGCCAAGGGTTGCTAGTTTTCATGCTAGAACGAACCGTATTCAAATAAGCTAGAATAACAAGATTTATCTTTAGATTTCTTGACAAAATTTACCAAATGATAACATATTATCAATATCGTTGTCAAGTACACGAATGACTAATATTTATTACTTACTTATGGGTTCATTTACACCGCTTATCTTTGGGACCAATGGTGGTATGGGCAAGGAAAGCCAAATTTTCCTGAAATGGGTTCATTTACACCGCTTATCTTTGGGACCAATGGTGGTATGGGCAAGGAAAGCCAAATTTTCCTAAAAACTATAGCGGATAAACTGGCGAACAAAACTGGACAAAGCTATTCTGACACAATAACATATATTAGAACAAAGTTGTCGTTTGAGATTTTGAAAGCTGTAATTACATGCATTAGAGGCTCCCGCACTCCTTTTTATAAGAACAACGAAAATGACTTTCTATTGGACTTTAGCATTAATACTAACCTTGCAGATAATTTTAGACTTTTTTATAATGCTTGTTTTTTATTTTGTTTTTTTCTAGTTTTTTGTAAATAGTAACTTTTTCTCTTTAAATTTTCACAAAGTACATAATGTAAATATTCTTTTATTATTATTATTATTATTATTTTATTATTATCATTATTAATATTATCATTTTCATTTTCGGAATAAATTATTATTTATTATTTATATTTATTACTTATTTGTATTAGTTAGGATATTTGATTTTTAAGGGAATTTTTTTATATTTTTTAGTATATATACAATTAGTTTGTGTAATATCGTTAAGCGTTTTTGGGCTAAATGGAAATAGGGCTATTTTAAATAAAGGCTTATTATTATTATTATTATTATTATTATTATTATTATTATTATTATTATTATTATGGCAAGTTTTATTTGTCTGTATATATCATGTTTACATTGACCAGCGGACTAAGTCTAGGCTGGTTAAGTTCATCATTTTTTTTTTCTTTCTTTTTCAATCCTTTCTTCAGTTTATGCATATTCATAGAACTTCTTGACTATATTAGCGTTCTGGCTTAAAATCCATTTCTGACATCGTTCTATAAGAAAGTTCACTTCCCTGTCTGTATTTGTAATTGTTCTTAGGTCTTTTCTTAGCTGTTCTTGATGTCCTGCGAGAAAGTCAAACACTATGTTAATCTGATTTACACTTGAGCTTTTACACTCTTTTTTATTATTATTATTATTATTATTGTCAATATAGTGATTATTATTTTTATTATTATTATTATTATTATTATTATTATGTGATTCTAACAAGCTATTGAACCTACGTAAGAAAAATTTGTACAAGTTAGTATGGCTCAATTATTAATAAGTTGTTTATGTTTATACAATACAATACAATGTGCTTTATTTATACCAAAGATCACAATAGAGAAAAATTATAGTTAAATAAAGCTGAGATGGACTATTTAAAGCTGTTTTCATTGCTCTTTGCTGATTAAATTACCATCACTACAGGAAAATACACTGCTAGAATAAGTAAATGAACTGACATCAATCAGATTATGTATGTATGTACCAAATAATTTATTTGATTGATGGTAGTCTATTGCCCGATTTGCCTGTGTCAAAAAAATTTCAATCAGTGCATAGCAATGAAAGCAGTGGTAAAATGTTAACCAGCTGTACTTGATTAAATTCTTTATCCAGGCATCTAGTCTGTGTTTTATAATATACTCTTTATTTCTACAGGGTTTGAAATGAGTAGTCAAGTGCAAAAAGAAGTTGAAAAACTAAAAGAGCTATATAAAACGAGCTCAAAAGGTAGAATTTTAGATTTGGTGCACATGTACGTCTTAATAGTTATGCTCTAACTTGCTTTATAAAATAACTGTTCTAAATCTTGTGTTTTGATTGGTTAGGAGCGTATGCTTTATGAGAGCACACAGCATGCTTGCGTACTTCCAGTTTCATTATTCCTGTAATTTGTATTTTATAAAAGAAATAAAAAACTTGCTTGCTGTGCTGTGTGGAGTTATAAAGCACTTGGGAATTGGCAGAACACTCGAGAAGTGTTGAGAAGCACTCAACCATGAGTCGTGCTTCTCCTATACTTCTCTCGTGCTCTGCCAACCCTTGCATGCTTTATAACTGTACACAGCATGTGCACTTGATTTCTATTTCTTCCATAATATTATGGTAAGTAATAAATGGAGTGAAATATTTTGTTTTCAGCTTTAGAGAACTGGCCAAAAAGTGATCGTGTATCAAGTTGTGATGATAAAATCTTTGCTGAATTGCTGGAAGAATTAACAGATTTGGTAAGCACTGTATAAACCCTGTATAAACCCTTGTCATAATTTCCATAATGGATTTTTACTACAGTAAAAATGTATCATCATCATCATGTGTGTGAAGAGAATGACACTTGATCTAAGCCTACAAATTAGCACCGGAAATGAGACATTTTTTCCAGTTCATTAGTGGTTTTGACTGGTAACATATGACGCTTTATAGTAAAAGAATTTAGTTAATTATTTCTCTTCTACAAATAAACCAGGAATTGGAAGCTGCTGTCAATATACTGCAAAGACAAATCGAGGTTGAACTTCTTCTGGTCAAGAATCTGGAACGTTTGAGAATAATAAATAGGTAATGGTGTTTGGGAAATTAATATTTGAAGATGTCACTATTACTGCATTAATTGTACTGGAGCTTTTATGGGAAGAAAAAGTATTTCCCATCAGATATCAAGGCTAAAAATATTGCTGGTCATCTAACAATGTCCGACTAGAATTGGAAATGAGAAGTCACATCTTTTTTCACCAGTCATTTAGACTAGTCACAGAAATTGTGTATTTTTGGTGGTGTGGTCGGCATATGCTGCTAAAGCGTTGTCTTTCAACGCTGTAAGTCCAACGAGTGGAGTCACTGGTTCAAGCCCTGAAGTCGCCACATGTGAATTGAGTTTGTTTGATGAGTTGTTCTCTCCCTTACCACGAGAGTTTTTCTCCTATTTTTTTGGTATTTGTTTGAGCTACAACTATGAAATTCATCTTGTCACTTAACTATTTTAGTGGTGAGTGTCTAGATACAAACTCAAATCTAATCTCGAGCCAAGGAAAAGTAGCAAGACTCAGGAGCCGACTGTTGCGCTGTCTTAGCAAGGTAAGAATAATAATATGAAACTTTAAATTCGAATTTTTAAACAGAGATTTGTTAATGATTTTTTTGAGGAATGTTCAATGCTTAAATATTATATATCAAGTTCTTATTGCATGCAGTTGTTACTAAGCACAAGAGAATTAAATGTTTCGCATGAGTTGATAATAACTAGTGGGAACTGGTTGGGACTGTATTGGTGTGTCAAATACAACAAGTGAATAAAATAAAAAAACTTGTCATTGCTAATCACCACCACAAAATACAACAGTGGCACAGCTCAACGGGTTCAAACTGAAAGCATGTGAAGGCACCTTTGGCAGTCGCTAAACAGTCCATGTATGACCCCGGAGCACAGCTCTAACCAGTTTGAATTAGTTAGGGTTGATTTGAAAGGAGGGAGGAAAACAATGGTGGACCAGAAAAACCCTTGGAGTCAGAAAAAGAATCAACCAATTTAGCTCACATGGGGCAACTGGGATTCGAACCTTAGACCTCAGAGGTGAGTGGCGAGCATTTTACCAGAATAGTTATTAAGGATGCATAAAAAAACTGTATTATGGGTGTTAGGCCTTTAATGATAATTCTCATAGCAAAAGAGCTTGCATAGCCATTAGCCACCTGAGGACAAAAATAATGGCTGGTCATGATATGATCAGCCACTGAAGAATTGCTTGAGGTGCAGCCAAGCAGTGCAACATTCATGACAACCAATTTGCCTGCATGCTGTAAGTGTTTTTCTTCTATACGGTAGCTTGCCAATCAAAATAATGTAAGCATCACATTGGTACCTATACTAGCATCATGGTGATACAACTAGTAAGACTCAAATGAATTGCAAAGCTGTAAAACTTGGTAACTTAAGATTGTTGCTTGCTTGCTTTAATTACCATGGAAGACCAAAGAGAACCAAAGAACTAGGTATGAACTTACTTGCCAATAAAATTAATTATAATCATATTAGATTATTTACCACTTGGTAATTTATCTTATGAATTTTCCCTCAATGTCTTCAGCAATTGAACAACAAGGGACACAAGGAAAGTGTCCTTCCTCCTTGGTACAGTATAATTGGAAATGAAGAGGTATCTACTGCTACAACTGCTACAACTGCTACAACTGCTGAAACAAAAACAACCCAAAAAGACACAACAACAGTTCTTTCAGATGTAAGAGATGGTTCAGCTGAGATTGCAATTCCTGTTGACCAGCCTACTGATTCAGTAGAAGACAACCAGTTGTACAAATCTGGCTCAACAGCTAGTGGAAACAGTGAACATTTTGAAGTAGAAGGAGTTTCTTTTAACAAAACAGAGATTGAAAATCTCCATTGGGTTGAACCAAAAGATTTGTCCAGTACTTCACGAGTGAATCAAGGTACAGAGTGTGATTCTTCTTCAAAAGAAGTTGGGAATGTTGCCAAGGACAAAAGTCCACAAAAAGATGCTTCTGAAAAAGGATTAAAATCAGGTAATAATAATACAGTATGTTATAGTGTGTAAATTAAACCAAACTTGGGAAGATCTTTAAAATTAGACTCTGTGATTTTACTTGCGTAAGAGAGAGAAAAAATGAAATAAGTGTTATGGATATCACATGTTCTAATTAATGGTTAGGGGCAGTGTAAAGCACTTTTCTCTGATGTTCTGACAATCTCCACATTACTGCAGACAGTACAATCATGTGCATAGTTTGTTTAATGAATTATAATAATTATTATAAACTACTTCTATGTTTTGGTTTTACTTTTAGTACTAATAATTAGTACTATTTCATACAGAATCCTTTGTTTTCTATTGTTTAGTCATCACTATTTAGTGCTAAAAATTATATTAGTTTCACAGGTTTAGTGCGAGCACTCTAGTTATACCACAACTTTGTATCATTGGCTAAACATTTTTTCCCTTGTTTTTATGAGGGTAGCACTTACATGTAATAGCCAGTTGCTAACTAACCTGTGGCCCTTGTTCCATGATCATGATTAGGAGTTGATTTTTGTGAAGCACAAACGAGAACCTTGAACTAGAAACTCTACATACATTCGACACCAAGCTTGGCAGGACTTGACCTTGGGTTGCATTGCTGAGAGCAAATGTGCTCTTGCTGCTACCCCTCATTATTCCTTACCTGGCCAACCATGTTTTCTTGTCCTTATAAATTTAACGAATTTTAATGGTTTTCAGGAGAAGAAAATGGAAAGAAAAAAATACAAGAAACATTAGAAAAAAATCTCCATGAAAAGGGCCACCATGAACACAAAAAGTCCATTTCAGAATCAGATGTGTCACCTCCACCAAAACCACCTCCATACAGTTCCCAGGAGAAAATGGTAAAAATACTGTTTGTAACACCCCATTAAAAAGCCCCTTGAGTTTATCAATAGCCTTTGATTTTATCAAAATCCCTGAAGCAACCCCTAAGCTGACCATTCTAAGTCTTGGCATGGCAAAGCTGCCGTTAAAATTTGGCATGTTTGGTTGCATTATGGGGCAGGACAGGAAAACCCAAAAAAAAACCTTAGGAAAATCCTCAAATCAAGGGATATACCTAACAACCTGTATTGGATGGAATTAGCTTAACTAAATGTTTGTGGATGGAAAGAGTCATGAATATTGAAGAATGTTGTTATCAAGAGAATGACGTGTACTAAAATTGGAAAAGTCTTTACACCCGACAAGCTAATTATTATTATTATTATTATTAATCATTAATTATTAATTATAATTATTAATAATTATAGTATGAGACAAGATTGAATATTTTCTAATTTACACTGTATGTTTAGAATGCAGATTTAAATGCATTGTTTCCAGATGATGAAGACATGACTGATGGTTTTTTGATAACTGAACAGCCACAAATGCAAGATTGGGATCCGGTAAGTCACCCCCTCTACAGCCCCACCACAGTATCTTAACCTCCCTGCAGCATGCCCTGCTTTGGCTTTCTATTGCTGGACAAGACTTGGGATTGGAAAACTTTCATTGATTTGATATGGGTCACAAACTTCTTGGTCTTAAGAAAAGGAAAATACCCTCTTAGATGTATAGTTTTCCCATTTCAGACCACATGCCATTCTCTTGAGAATAAGATTATTCCTTGGCATTGTATCCATGTTCATGTGTCATCTTATGTGTTAAAGAAAGAAACAATACTCAAGAGAACAGCATGTGGTCTGAAATAGGGAAACATTACTACCAATCCAAAGAGGTCTATTCTGAAGTGACTAAAAAGAGCCCCAAGAAATTCTTCAGTGCGCATTATTGAAGTATAAAAATTAGGTGGTTCGTTTTTGAGGTACAGCGTTTTGAAATAATAAGACTGAGGTTCCTAATCCTTTGGAGTCAGAATTACCCAAAGGTAGTAGGGTATCTATTAATTGATGTGCAGGAGCCTTACTTTAGATCATCATTCTTTGTTCACTTGCAGACATTATTACTTCAAGATTTATTTGTAGACAAGAAAGATAATGAAACAAAAGAGGAGCAGGTATGGTAATTCTAGAAATTTATGCAGATTTGTGATCCTGATTGTTGTATGTTTGGTTGTTTTTTGTAATTCCCTTCCATGCACAAAAAAGTACTGTGCTGTTTTTTTAATGAAAGTAGGTGGCGGTGAAATGGCTCATCACAATCACCATATGCAACTGACATTGTTAGTCCATTTGAGACCAGGTGTCATTCTATTGAGCATGATTCTTTGTTTGATTCGTATTCATATAGAGACACCTTACATGTGATGTTGATGGAGCTCAATTTTGAGGGCAAACCAAAATAAATTCAATCTCCTGAAAACTGGAAATTCATTGTGTTGCCCTCCAAATTGAGCTGCATTCCAACCTACTGTAAGATTAGTGCATTACCAAATATCCTATCAGGTCCACCATGCCAAGTGGCTCGTGATTTCGATGGTCCTGAAGTGAAAATATCATAAATCACTCAAAGTAATACTTCGGAATTAAATCCATTGAAACACAGGGATATTACAGCGATGGGTAACCTGCAAGGGATCTATTTGTGTGTCCTCTAATGCACAACCATTCAAAAAAGAAATGATACTCAAGGGAATGATCACTTGGTCTTAAATAGGGAAACATTAAGCCCAAGATAGAACTGAGTCTATTTGTGTATCAATTACACCATTTTAGATTACTGCTCAACAAATGAAATTCTCCTGCACTGTCACGAATAATAGACCACATTGATAATCGATACGCTGTTTGTATTTGATAGGCAGCTGCAGCTCCAGAGGAACAACCTACGTTTGGTGTCGTGCGCATGGCAGGATACATGGATAAGTTACCCAGCACTTACAAACAGAAAAAGGTGAGATTTCCAACCTTATAATCATCGCGCTGGAATTGTTTGAATTAATTAGGTAAGAGGTGTGCTAGAAGAGATTTATGATTCGTGTAGCACATATTCAAAATATAACCAAGGCAAACCACACAAATAGACAGGCAAAAGTGTATCAAGTCAGGCAAGAGATGTGCCGCTAAACCCTCTGAACCGTGACCCTCTTCAAGAGTTAAATTGCTGACATTCATACCACGGTATTGTTTATTAGTATAGGAAATCGCACGATCTCGAGTACAATTTGAAAATTAATAGACACGAGTAATGTTTTGAAAGTTCTCGTAAGAGTGCAATTCAATAACTTTCAAAACATTACGAGTGTCTATAAATTCCAAATTGTACGAGAAGATCGTGCGATTTTTTGTTTATAGTTCACTCAACAAAATTTCAGTAAAAATGCGAAGCGATGCCGTTCGTCTATTTGGCGGCCGATTTTAAGACCATCGCGCAACTGAAATCCATAAAAACGATTAGTTCTTTTTAGTTTTTACTTTTTTTTTTTGCCACTGTATGACATTGTTTTGGCCATGTTTCCATAGCGACTTAATTAGGAGAGAGCGTGATTTCACATACCCTGTTCCAAAGAGCAAGGTAATGTTATATACCCTGTTCCAGAGTAGAATCGCTGAAAACTATACCCTGTTTACACCCACCCGTATAGCGAATATATGGGAGTATTCCCCCCGTCCCTAATTCCGTGAGGTAGGCAAACGGTCTGACTTACTGACATTTGACAAGAACGACAAACAGAAACACAGGCAAAGACTACCGCTCACCCAGCAGGTAGTTTCTAAGGCAACAGGTGGCTGTAAATCATAAGCACGCTTACATGCTAACAACTTTTTCATGTCTCGTTTTAGTCGTCTGTGTTCAAAGGTTGGAAAAAGAGACATTTTAAGGCATTTGATGGCCAGCTGTTTTACTTTGAGGTAAGAATTAACCCGGAATAGAGCAGTTTTCGTATGACTGTGAAAAGCTCATGGCATGAACACGCCCATGACATGGCAAGGCATGCGCCAGCCTAATTACATTGCATGAGAATTTACTCTCCATCCAATAAAATACCCGGAATACGGCATAAACATTGCGCAAACATGGTCATGCCAAAGCCACAGCAATGCCAGACCAATCACACTGCACGAGAAAAAAACTCAGCCAATTAAAATTCTAGAAAACATCACAGTCACGGCACGGTAATTTGCGGTAATGAGCTTTTCACAGTCATTCGAAAACTACTCCAACGGTCACAGCACCTTCACTTACGTCATGCACGTCAAGTTAATGAAATCCATTCTAAAATAGCAGTCATTACACTTGAGCCCGGAATGAGATAAGGGTGGCTATCAGGTCAATATATACAATGCTGGGTGTCTCATTTGCATCTGATTTGCATGCATCCATGATAATATCTGCTATTGGCCTCCAATACAGGCTACTCTAAAATGAATAGTCAGTCGTGATAGATTCTTAGGCTACCTATAGTTTGTTTGCCAGAGGGAAGGCTAGGACGAGTGTAAGTTCCAGGGTGTGGTTCGACCACAGGTAATCCAATCACCGTAATATCTCCTCGTTTCATCAGATTTAACGCTGTAAGTAATACTTCAAGTAACTTTTGATATTTTTACTTCAGGATCATCGAAATCACGAGCCACTTGGCATGGTGGACCTGGAAGGATGTTCGGTAAAGTACCCATCTCTAACATCTCTAACTGGGAGAGGAGAAACGGGGGGTGGGGTGGGGGGGGGGGGGGGTTTGGGCGACTCCGATCGGAGTAATGGAGGAGATGCTCGTCGTACCCCTTAGGGTTCCATATCTGCATTTGGTACCTCTTGGGTGTATCAAATCTAAAATGACCACCATAGAATAAGCCAGTATCTTAGGGATGTTTTTGAGACAATAAGATACTTGAGATTATATGATGACGGTCAGAATGGCAGTCGTATTCAGGATATTTATTTTCGGTGCGTTATCTGACTTCTGTCACTTAGATCATAGAAAGCAGATACATTATAGGGATAACAATCATTAGTTGCCACGCTCAACTGGACAGGACTCAGGTACCTTAGGGGTATCCCCGCCCTCCTATATATAGGTCCCCCCCCCCCCCCCCTGGGTAACTCTATCTTACCTTATGATTTGTATAGTCTCCTTCTCCTTGTAGCAAGTCCCATTGAATCCTGGTTTGGGGGCCAAAGCAGTTTATAATGATTCGTTATTCTTGTAGGTGGTTATCTCTGGCGAAAGAATGTTGGAATTAATAGATTCTGTAAGTAAGATAGTGATTATACCTCTTTGTTTCACAGACCATGTAAAAATCATTGTAGTTTTTTAGGGGAGAGCGATGCTTTCATTTAGAGAGAAATACGTCAATCCCGGCTATGGTTGAGTGTCCAGCCAAAAAAGGGTAGTTTTCCCAATGCAATACAGAATGTCCGACCAACAAACTCGGGTTTTTTGATTTTAAGATCTTTTGGAATGTTATCAATCTTTTTCTTAATAAACCTTTAGAATGCATTGATTCCAAGATAGTCATTTACCATTTTCAGCAGTCGGTGTCTGAAACACATTTTAGCTTGCCCGACGTAGCAACAGTAACTAGGGAGGTAGAACATTGAATGCGGGATCAGTGCATTAGATAAATGCTCATTCAGTTGTCTTCCATTTATAATCAGGAGGGCAAGGCAGCACTTAAAGTCAGATGCGCAACACCAGCAGAAGCACAAGACTGGAAAGAAGCCATAGAAGAAGAGGCAAAAACTAAAATCACTCAAAATGTAGAATGTACCGACTCCTCTCCGGAGGTAAGTCGTGCTGCTTACAGGACGGAATTCACTGTAATTCCACTTTTCAGGTGCCATTTTTTGAGCGCATCTTTTTTTGAGGACCTCTAAAGTCATGGCTTTCCCCTTTTATTAAAGGGAAATGCAAAAGAATTACATTTTAACGTTGGAAGTCATTCCTTCAGCTACATGGCTGGTATCTAACCAGGAAGCAGACGGTGCGCACTTTACCTCCTCTGTCCATCAGTGCCCTGTTTAAAGAGTACTCAAAACTGAAGCTACAAGGATGAGAGAGAGGTGGAAACAGACTTCGAGATCCTGAGAATCGAACCGAGGACCTCTAGCTCGTGCACTAAGGCCGCGCACTAACCAAATGAGTTAGGCCTACTCGTATTATCCACCCTCTTTTACCCCAACTGTACTGATTTATAATATATCTATCATAGGATTTCCTTTTCATTATATGAACTACCTCTCATTTTTCTCTAATTCCAGGGCTCAGTGATTGTGATAGATCTTGGCTCTAGTTCTGTTAAGGCAGGATTTGCAAGCGAAGAAGGTAATTAGACAAGCCATATTGCTACTTGTTCGTATTATCACCGCCGTCTTGGTGATCGCATTTGCAATCATCTTTATGATATTCGCAATAACGATCCTACCAAACCAGTTTCCCGCCATTTTAATCTAGCTAACCATTCTCTTTCTGACTTCATTGTTTTCGGTCTTTCTTTGATTAACGGCAACAGTGATTGTCGCAAGACCAAAGAAATGCGGCTTATTCACCTATTGGGCACTCTGAGTCCCAATGGGATTAATGAACGCTTTACTTTCAAGTAACATTTTCTTTTGTCTTTTAATTGTTTGTTTTTGTTACCTTGCCTACCTTGTTCTCATTGGTCTCTTTTGTCTTATTCCATCTTATATACACTCCTTTCTACCACCTCTTTCTCTTTTACTCCGACGAAGGACTAGCGTCCGAAACGTCAGTAATTTTTTTCATCTTTTCACGGTGTATAATTTACCTTTTTATCATTACCGTATATTACCAGTATTGTTCATTACCGGTAGACTTCCTTTCTCAGCCTTAACGGACTAGCCAATCAGGAATCATTTTGTTTGTACAATGTCTTTCTCAGTTCAAAGTTTGGAATGAACGAGTTTTTCCCCACTGGAGATTTGGACTGATCTAAATTATGGGGTGAATGCTTAGATAAAATTCTCAAACGGTATTGCTGGCTTTCACTACACCTCATTTCCTGTCTCTTGCGGAATGTTCATCAGCTGAATCACAAGTCTTCGATAGGATTCCTTTCTGGCTGACAGCACATGGTGGTCAGTGTTTGACCACCATCTGGAGCAGATAATGAGATACTCAAAACTTTTATCAGCTGAGTGAAAGCCAGCAATACCCAATCCATAAATGAGTTATTCCTGATTTGCTTTGTTACAGCTTGGCCCCAAGTAGTATTCCCTTGTGTATGCGCTGAGCTCAAGGAGGATGAGTAAGTAGTTCAGTGTACAATTCTTTGCAAAAGTCTTGCATATGTATCAGTTTTACTTGCTGTCTTGAATCTGTTTACAAAATAAGTGTTAGTACATTTAAAGGGGCACTTGGATGAAAATTTGGAAATGACTTGAAACGTTTTAAACTTATCTATATGGCCCAGATAGTAGCCATGCAACATGTTTCCTTGACAATCAAAAGGGGCGGGGGAAAAATTATCAATTTTATTCAGCATCAATATCATAAGTAAATGACGTCATTTGCAACCCTATTGTTCATTTCACTTCGAACCCAAAATATCTCAACAGCGAGTGGCTCAGGCTAAAATTTTCACTAATCTGATTTCCATAATTATATTTGAGTCATATTATTCTCAAATACTTCAATTATTCGGACTTTCGAAAATCTGGGCGTTTTCGTCCAACTGCCCCTTTAAACAGAGGTACGAATCTCAACTTTTGGATTACAGTGAAAATCCAGGTGAAAATTTTTAAGTGGAATAAATTCTTGACCCTGGTCATGTGTGTTTATGTAGGTCAGACTCTGTGTATGGGTTTGGCGCGTTGGTACCTGAAAGGAGAAAGAAGTCAATTCTACGCTTTCCTCTGCGAAGATCTCTAAAGATTGACAAGGTAAACCTTAGTAATGCCAACGTTTCATATTGTAGTGTATTCTGTGTAAAGACTGATTTAAACCAGAGTTAAAGTAGGGCCACACGCAGGCTAAATGTAGTGTAGTCCAATAGATCTTGCATGTGATGTCGAAGAAGCTCAATTTTGAGGACAAAACAAAAGAAATAGACCTCTTCAGCTCCGACGTAATGTTTTCCCATTTCAGACCACATGTCATTCCCT
The DNA here is from genome assembly GCA_011057435.1 of Actinia equina. Lineage (NCBI taxonomy): Eukaryota > Metazoa > Cnidaria > Anthozoa > Actiniaria > Actiniidae > Actinia > Actinia equina. Next base: position 67,723 of record WHPX01000347.1, on the reverse strand, counting down.
AGAGTATCATTTCTTTCTTTAAGGTTTGCGCTCGGTTGCACATGAGAAGACACATCAATATGTATACAACTAAAACAAAGAATCTTATTCTCAAGGGAATGACACGTGGTCTAAAATCGGAAGACTTTACCCAAGCTAAAAAATATATTTGTAAAGCAAAAAAATCAAAAAATCTTGTAAATAGCTATGTGGAGGTGGAAAGCATTAATGTATGACTTACTCTGCTATTGATAATACAGTTATTAAAAAGAGAAAGAAAGAAAAAATGTCCTCCAAATAAGCCTAAAGCAAGATGACGTTTCACCCCCGTCTTGACCATAATAGGTTTTAAAAGTCTTTCATATTGAAATTTTTGATTCCTTAGAGAATACAGGAACAATAGTCATAATTAAAGAACAAAAGCAATGTGAAAAGGATTATGGTCTAGAGACGGGGGTAAAACGTCATCTCGCTTCAGGCTTATTGCATTTGCATTCCGAATTGCTGCAAGGGGTCTAAATAGTTTGGTTAAATTCCCTACATGCATCATATATTGTGGATAATGCTATAAAGTATTCTGCTCGTTAGTTGTTGAATGTTCCATTGACCTTTACAGCTCAAGTTCTCCCCATCTGCGTTGACTGGTATTCTAGAGCATGTCTTTGGCTTGCTGAAAGTGAATCCTGCCAAGCACAAGGTACAATATTCGTACACAGTGCATTAGTGACCCTATTGCAGTTGTGATGAAAGTGAAAGATCCTGGATTAAAGATGTTGCAATCTGTTTCAGGTGATAATGACTTTACCTCAAAATACCAGCCTCAATGAAAAGGTATGTGAATTCAGAAAAATTATTGTAAATGCATGGTGATGGTGGAAATGGCGATGTTGATGGTAATGACGTTGCTATACATGGACGGTGGCGGTGATACATGATGTTAATGCCGTTGTTGGTGCTGGTTGTCCCATAACCTTTGTCACAATGATGTTCAACGATGGGGATGATGATGATGATGATGATGATGATGATGATGATGATGATACATGATGATGATGATGATGATGAAGATGAGGATGATGATGATGATGATGATGGTGGTGGTGGTGGTGGTGGTGGTAGTGGTGGCGATAGATGGTGATGATGATAATACTGATAGTGGTGGTGGTGTTGTTAATTAATGATGATAATGGCGATGGTGATGCTGGTTTTCTCATATCCTTTTGTCACGATGTTCAACGATGGTGTTGGTGGTGATGATGATAGTGGAAGTGGTGGTGATAGGTAATGATAATGGCGATGTTGGTGCTGATTGTCCCATATCCTTTGTCACAATGATGTTCTTCAATAGTGGTGGTGGTCATGATGATGGTGATTGTCCAGATAATGATGATCATGGTGGTGATGAAGAAGATGATGGTGGTATTATGACGATATTGATGATGGTATTGATGATAATTGGAATGTTGTTGCTGCTCAATGGAGGTCGTCGGGTGGTACAGATGATGATGACCATGGCAATGCCTAGTAATACGGGTGGCTGTAGCTTCGTGGTGGTTGTAGATTCTTTCACATATTTGTCACTATATCAATCAATGTGGGATACTTCGATATTTTCGAAGGGTGAGCTCGTGGAAATCTTATTAGGATACTTCGGGGTTGAGGCGTGCTACCTTCAGCATCAATCGATACTGGCCATGTACTCTTACAGCGCCGTTTCTGGAATTATCGGTAGGTATAATTCTGCCTGAGCAATATTCTCTTTCATATACTGTAGTTTTTATGGAAAAATCCATGCAGAAATGACACAGCTTTCTTCTTTTCTTCCCATTAGTGGACATTGGAGATCATATTGACGTGATTCCTGTTGTGGAAGGTTTGTATGCTTCTTTCTAATCTTGGAAAAGCCTTGCAAATTTTACGCATACCTTGAAACAACCTCTGGGCTGATCAAAGTCAAAGCACGGCTAACTCACAGATAGAACCCTTAAACAACCTCTGGGCTGATCAAAGTCAAAGCACGGCTAACTCACAGATAGAACCACTAAACAACCTCTCAGATATATATCGAATCTAAATGTAATAAGAAATGTCAAACGTTGAAATGATGACATGGGCTTTGTTGCAGGTTGTGTTATTGAGGCTGGTGCATCCAGGTTACCATATGGTGGCCGACAGATCACAGATATGCTGGCTAGACTACTAACGGAAAAAGGCCATAGGTAAGGCAAAGTCTCTTGAAAATACACAACAACTGCTACAAATATTTTCTATTAGTAGATATCATTTACAATCTTGTTTGGAGTTTATATGACATTCACTGAGCCAGTGACCTCACAGCGCGCAGAGTGCTCCACACATGGTACTATAAAGATCACGCCATTTCAGAAGTGTAACGGAATGTTTTTACGGAAGGTTTTTACGGAAGGTTTTTACGGAAGGCTTTTACGGAAGGCTTTTACGGAAGGTTTTTACGGAAGGTTTTTACGGAAGGTTTTTACGGAAGGTTTTTACGGAAGGTTTTTACGGAAGGTTTTTACGGAAGGTTTTTACGGAAGGTTTTTACGGAAGGTTTTTACAGCCACGTTATTTTTTATCTTTTTGACCGCCTTTCCATTGTCATCCCTTATCCATTTATTATTTATTATTCATTTATCATTTATTTCCCATATGCAGTCATTATCTAAATCCCATATGCAGCCATGCTCGCCATTCCTCCAATCACTCGATAACCATTCATTATTTCACCAATCTGTATGCAGCATTCTAGGTTCTTCTCTCAAGTCAAATCCCATATGCAGCCATGCGCGCTATTCCTCCAATCATTCCTTATACATTTATAATTTCACTGATCTGTGCGCAACATTTTAGGCTCTTCTCTGAAGTCAAATCCCATATGCAGCCATGCGCGCCATTCCTCCAATCATTCGATAACCATTCATTATTTCACTGATATGTACGCAACATTCTAGGTTCTTCTGTGACTGAGGCGGATCCCATGTGCAGCATGCGCGCCATTCCTCCAAACATTTCATATACATTCATAATTTCACTGATTTATGCGCAACATTCTAGGTTCTTTGCTGAAGTCGAGTCCTATATCACACGATACATTAAGGAAAAGGTAAGTACCTCTATCAGGTGCATGCCCCTCTTCCGACTTGAATGAAAAGAAAAGCAAGAAGATGTCGTATGATGAGTGAAGTTATCCCGAATAGATGAAACAAAGATGATAAATAAGGGCAAAATTGCATATGACGGGTTGATAGCGCTATCCGACGGCTAAATCTTATCCAGTGGATAAATCTATTGGATAACAGCATCGACTTATTCACTGTATAAGGATTTATCCATCGAATAACGCTATCCACCCTTCGTACAACACGCCGACCCAGGGAATTACAGGATAAAGGTAATTAGGTTCGGAGGAAGAAAGTGGATCTCTGGGACACACTGTAAGGATGCAAACCTGCAAGCCTGCGAACAGTATACTCTCGTTCATTTTTACAATTGTTCGTTCCATTTATTCTCTTTCCGATCCACGTCACTATATCTATTTCCATTCATATTGCTGAGACTACCAATAACTAAGTTGTATAGTGTGCTTTCAAGCATTTAGTCCTTGTTAGAAACGTTAAGATTTGCAGCAAGTGACATGCTTCGTTTCAAGGTTTCACGTGCTTCGGGTGCCATGGAGACTTGGCTGCTCTTTCGCCATTTACTAAGCACTTTTATATCTCAAAGTTTTTCGGGAAAAATAGTTTTAATTCTGAGCTATCTATATTGCCGCTGTTAGAGCATCAATTGGGTTCAGTGCTTGAAACCTGGAAAAAATATTTGAACTACTCTTGACTTTTTGTCTTACCGCAGAGATGACATATTTTTAACAAGACAAACGGAAACAAGAGCAAAGTGGAGCGAAATAAAAATTGGTTATAGAAACTTACCAATGACTTTTACCGCTGGAGTTAGAAACTTGCTTCCGAATTTCAAACGAAAAAGAAATTCTGTTATTTTGTTTCTAAGTTCAGATCTTCCATTCAACAGGCTTGTTACGTGTCCGAAAGTAGTACCAGTGACGATGAAGACATGCCTTGTCACCCGATAGATGTCATGTTGGCCAAGTATAACATTCCTGATGGAACAAAGTATGTCAAATTACCTTACTGAAGGTTTTCGATATTCTGCGAACTCGATACAAGTTACAAGCTGCACGCGAAAAGTTGGGATTTTGCTTCCATTAATCAAAAATATTCAGTCAGAAGCACAGGTGGCGTAGCTGTGTGAGCGCTTACCTCTCATCAATGTGACCCGAGTTCGATGTTGTATATAAGTAGAGTTGTTTTTTTGGTTCTCTCCTGTGCTTCGAGGGTTTACCGGGTTCTCCGGGTTTTCTCCCTCCGCAAAAATAAATTTCTTAATTCCGATTCAATCACGGAATGAGGACCACAGGTTTTTTAGCCACTGGCTATTAAGTGTTACCCTCGTGAAAAAAAAGGACTTTACCTTTTTTATCTTGCCATACATGATATCAAGGCTGCCGTTTCATAATTTTGTATCCAGTTTAAAATAATGGTCTTTAAAAACCTACTTGGGTGTAATGGTTTTCCCATCTTAGACCACCTGTCATTCTCTGGAGAATAAGATTCTTTGTTTGAATTGCTTCCATATTCATGTGTTTATTCATATTCATATTTCATTCTCATGCACAACCATTAAACAAAGAAATGATACTCTAGGAAATCACGCGTGGTCTGAAATGGGAAAACAGTGAATTAGGTCTATTGTTTTTGTTTAATGTTGCCTTGATCTTTAAAGGAAGGTGACATTCGATACTGCGAGATACCGCTGTACAGAAGGATTGTTCAAGCCTCACGTTTGGGGCAAGGATCATCCGGGTATTCAGGACCTCACATACAAGGCCATTATGGCATGTAGTATGGATGTCCGTAAACAAATGTGTCGGAGCATCTATCTGAGTGGCGGTGGATCTATGTTACCAGGTATTATAGCTACCTTTAGGCAGCTGATCTGAGAAAAATTATTAGCCAATCAGAATCGGGAATATTTGCAAATATGATGTGTCACAAATTATGGATTTCCAGGCCACAAAGTGAAAAAAACACGTTGCTAATAAGCTTTTGACAACAATAATGCAATAATCAATTAGTTATATTTACAATGGCAAACATGTTTTTATTTTTCGCTGGTTTCGCAAGCTTCATGATACCTCAGTTTTGCAGTGTCGTCATTTCTGCGTCACTATTTCGCATCAGCTGGAAAAACTTTGTATTTGACGTCAAGTATCACGTGAAATAGCTGTTGTTAGCATTAAAGACGTTGCTACTCGATGAAACATTCAGTTGAAATCCTGGCCTGTTTGCAGTGGTATCTAATCACTGAAATTTAGATGTAATCAACTGCACAGAGTCGTACTGTTTGTACTAAATATAGAACCCCTGTGGCACGTTGGAATGCAGCTCAATTTGGAGGACATAACAATAGGTGTCCAATTGTCATAAGATTGAAATTCTTTGGTTTTGTCCTCCAAATTGAGCTGCTTTGACGTCACATGCAGGGGGTCCATTCGAGGTCTGAAGTACTGTTGTTGTGTTCTGTTAAGGTTTTCCTGAAAGACTACAGACAGAAGTGAGTGCACTCTTACCACCCCACAACATTGTCCAGGTGTGTTACTTAATCTTATTGATATTTATTTATATATTATTTCTTTCCTTCCATGCTTGCTTGCTTGCTTGCTTGCTTGCTTGCTTGCTTGCTTGCTTGCTTGCTTGCTTGCTTGCTTGCTTGCTTGCTTGCTTGCTTGCTTGCTTGCTTGCTTGCTTGCTTGCTTGCTTGCTTGCTTGCTTGCTTGCTTGCTTGCTTGCTTGCTTGCTTGCTTGCTTGCTTGCTTGCTTGCTTGCTTGCTTGCTTGCTTGCTTGCTTGCTTGCTTGCTTGCTTGCTTGCTTGCTTGCTTGCTTGCTTGCTTGCTTGCTTGCTTGCTTCTTTGCTTCATTGCTTCCCTCCTTGCCTTCCTTCCATTCATACCTTCAGTTCCATCCAACCTTCCTCCCTCTATTTGCATTCTTCCTCTAGTTGCATCCTTTCTTCCTTCTTTCCATCCATACATTCACCCTGCAATGCCATCTTCCTTCCGTCTTACCACTTTTTTCCTTTCTCGAGTTTCCTCTCTTCCTTAATCGGTCCCTCTACTGACGCATCTCAGTAAACCTCCTATCTCTCCTTGATTCATCACAATTTACTTTCTTCACAAGGTCCATGCAGGTACAGATCGACATTACTCGGCCTTCATTGGTGCATCAGTGGTGGCCAATCTACCGCTGTTCGAGGAGCTCTGCATCACACAAGACGAATGGAATGACATTGGAGTCGATGCCCTGGAAAAATGGGAGAACCTGTAGTTCAGCCGATAATTATTTGCTTCAATCTTAGAATTAATGAATTGTAGATTTTGTAAGTCATCCGTTCCGCTATTTGCTGGCTTCGCGTCGTTCGCGCCAAATTTACCGACGGGCTTTTCAGTCGGTGTATAAATTACATCAAACAGCCAATCATACAAAGCTGGCGGCAATTTTGGCGCGAAAGGCAAAGCGCATTCCTGCAAAGGAAACAGGTTGACCACTTACGACTCTGTATAACTAGCAAAATAAACAATTTGTGCACTTGAATTTTTTGTGAAAAAAAGTGGTTGACTCGTGGCAAAAAAAAACTGTCTTGGCGAGACCTGGAGTACTTCGTGTTAAAGAATAAATGCAAACAAGTTATTTAGAAAAAAATATATTTCAATCTTTATTTTTATTTTTTAATATTTGCAGAAAAAAATAATAGTTTAAAAATGGCAGAGAGATGGAAAGATGTCGTTAGAGTCAGGAAAACACAGAGAAAGAAGATAGTCACAGGTTATGAATCAGTGCTTTCCAGGTCAGATGTACGGCAAATTGTGTGAGCGTATAGTAAATGTATTTAGTTTGTAACTTGTTTGCCTGCTTGCCTGCTTGCCTGCTTGCCTGCTTGCCTGCTTGCCTGCTTGCCTGCTTGCCTGCTTGCCTGCTTGCTTGCCTGCTTGCCTGCTTGCCTGCTTGCCTGCTTGCCTGCTTGCCTGCTTGCCTGCTTGCCTGCTTGCCTGCTTGCCACGTTTTTTTTGTTTTCAGTCGTTCCTGTTCGATAAATTTTAATCTCTGATTTTTTTGCCACGTTCGTGTGGCCTGCAGAAGTTGAAGCAATCCTTAAACCGTTACAGTTGCAAACTGCATCAAGATTTGATCTACACTTTAGCTAATCTCGATGATCGTCAGTGTAGACAAATAGCAATCTTCAATAACGATGAGTAATTCATGATGCCTTTGTTCGTTGCTTTAAGGCTGGTTTTCACTAGCGACATAAGCGACGGAAGCATAAGCATGAGCATAAGCATAAGATCGTTATGTTCTAGTGTAAATGAATGTGACGGAAGCATAAGAGAAACAATAGGAAGTTTCCCGTGCAGGGGACTGAGTACGAGAATTTGATTGGCTTACCACCTTGTGCTTCTGTATGTTAGCGACGGAAGCATAAGAATCTGGTTTTCACTAGCGACTTAAGGACGGAAGCAGAAGCAGAAGCATAAGAAAAAGGAAACCTTCCGTTCCTTCTGCTTCTGCTTACGTCTCCGTTTTTTGATTTTCACAGGAACATAAGACGCCTTACGCTTCTGCTTCTGCTTCCGTTGCTAGTGAAAACCAGGCTTTAATTATTTCGTGGTTGTAATAACCAACTTTTATAAAAAAATGGTATAATAATAATATGTCGAATTAGTTTTCGAAAGAAACCACTTTTTTTTCTTAGCAGAACAATCCTTTTTACTCCTCTACTCGTTCACTCATGTTAGAAAAGCAAACCTCTTTGTTTCATTTTTATAAAGATTTTACGCGAAGAACTGGAATATTCTTAGTAAAACAATAGCAAGGCCTTGGTCGACAACCGAAGTCCGTTATCGTTTCCATTCACTCAATATTGCAGTTTATATCTTCTCCGCCAAATAACTTAAACATGTACATAAATCATGGAATCTAAGCATTAAGAATCGTTATTCATTTTATCTAGTATTTATTCTACTTGTCCAAACAGAACCACCTGCTCAGGGAACTAAATACGAACATACTGCCATCCGCGGCCCAGACATTCGGTAAATACCATCCACTTCCATCTCTCTATCACCAACGAACACTAACTCACATTGCAGCAGACTTGAATTAACGAATCATTCTCGAGTTTTTGAAGGTTTTATCTCTGTGAATAAGAGATAAAATCTGAAATTCTTTTGACTAAAGTCTAATCTATCCGTGTTGATAAATAACACAATTTTATACCCTTATTTCGTTTGCTTAGATAAAAGGACTGGCAATGTCCTTGGCAACTGCTGGCACTTTGTCAATTCATAAATTCAAAAAATCATTTGTTCACCATAAGCCGTTTTTGCTCTATTTTAATGAGTCTGTAGTTCCCTTGCCATGAGATCTGAACATTTGAGGCCTATTGCGACCCAATGAGATCAGTATTTTGGGTTACGTCTGCCGTGTAATGATATCGATAGGAATCCTTTCTGACAATGTCCAAACTCGAACTTATGTTTTTTTCTATTTTAAACTGATGAGCGTGTTTTGAAATCACAATTTTTTCTTAATCTTAACTAAGACCCTATAACAAAAGCCCTGTTTTAGGCTTAATGGCCTCTATTGAATCATAAACTAAATCTTTTATTCAACGGAATGTCAAATGAGTACCCTATCCGATTTCGCGACCCCATTGTCATGGTTACGGCACCAAAGCGAACAAGTAACACTTATTAATCAGAAGTCACAAGTAGAGCCAATGTATATCAATAATTTCCTATAATTTTAAGTTATTATTACCTCAACACTTCGTACATGGATCCCTAACGTTTGGAGCTAACTTTTTGGCCTAGAAAATCGAACGAGTTCTTCGAATTCGCAGGGAATTTGCTCGCGCTATGTTGTCACGAATGGATTTATGTTTCTTCGCTGACATTAGAAGCAAGAAGAGAAAGTACAGACGCTATCGTAAACCTCCTGAATTATTGCCGTTTTCCGTTCGATTAACTGGTCTAAGTGGAGCTGTAAGAGTAGAAGCTTATTTAAAACAACAGAGAGCTAAAGAAAGCAAAAACAAAGAAGAAACGGCAGAGAAAGTTGATCAAGATCAAGGTGAACCGACTGAGGCTCAAGGTCCGACTGGGGGAGAACAAAACCAAACAGTTCTAAACAATTTATATAAACTTGGAAACGAGTTAAAGCAAGAATCTGAGGAAAAGAAAACGGATAAAAAGAATATTCACCTTCCTAATATCAGCTTAAGACATTTCGGAAACACAGGGATCAAAAGTTTTGAACAACTTGAAGGTGATGACGAGGAAGAGGACACTCAAAGATTTTTATTCGAAGAAAACAAATTTGCCGCTCCGAACTTACTGGCACAACTAGGAAAACTCATTGATTTTGTTCACGGAAAACAAGTCGAAGAACTTCAAGATATTTTATCTACAAGTAGTCAATTGTCTGCCAGTCCTGTGTTAATAGAGGAACCAGAGGCCGAAGTTACAGAAACCTTGCGTAGTGGAGGTGTTGTTATTCCATTACCGGACGATTTGAGTCAAAAACTTTTAAATAATTACGAGGGTCTAAGTGCTAATGCTGTTTATGTGAAAAGAGAATGGCAGACTGCTAGTTATAGAGAGCAGGCAATTCTTCAAAAAAGATTAGGAACTACAGACGTTCAGCAATTTTTAGAAGGACAAAAACTAGACACTACGAACCAAGTTACAGCAACGACGATGGATGCTGTAAACAAGAAAGACAATGAAAATATTAAAGGTTCCGAATCGAAAGACGCCTTGAAAAAGCCAATAAAAAAGGATGCAGAATCAAATGAATTGATTGGGAATAAATCATTGTCGAACAAGGAGTCTGTACCCGAAGGAGCTGCTTCACAAATATTATCTCAAAGGAGAGAGTCCAGGGCTTCGAATGTATTATTAAACCTAAAACAAGAATGGAAAAGTTCAAGTATTATGCTGATAAAGGAGGTAAGTGAGTTAAAAATTTTCTTATATGATTACAAGTATTTTAAAGGTGTGAAAAATGTTAACTCGCAGTACACTTTAAACGATAATATGAAAAATTACAATGTGTTAAAATATGCAAAGAAAAAATGATGAAGTTGTTAAAGTAAACTCATTATCCTAATTTTCCAAGGCGTTTATTTTGATAAGTGCGCGCTAGATAATTATAGAATTTTGATATATTGTATTTCGTCCTCGTTACTTCACTCGCTGTCTTTTATCTATTATATGCGATTGCCAACGATTAAAATCTCTCGCTGTAATATTTTTTTTGCGTAATTTTCATCTGATTTCTTTGGCATATTCTTAAAATTAACAAAAACGAATTTGAAGTAAAAGATGAATGATTTTGACGTGAGTCTACAAACTTATTGCGCATCGTAAAATCATTAAGAGACTGGGGAAAACAATTAGGAAAGAATTTTATGTTATGAAATTTTTTTTCATTTAATTGCCTGGAGTTTTAAATTTGATATTTTTACCTATCGAGATAAGTGAAGCTTTTTTTCCTTCATCGTTGACAGAATCGAGAGTTATAAATATTTGCTCACGCTCAGTTCTTGTCATATGCACTATTTCTTTTCAAGAGCTGGTTCAGAGGGCAAGAAGCCTGCGAGCCAGCCTAATTGATGCGTCCAAATTTGTGATGGAAATAGCAAAATTTCGATAAAGAAATTCAGACCTTTTACTTTTAAAGAATTTGGCCATGAAAATAACATCCCTGCATTTTTACTCTTTTATGGTCGACCTTGGCGTATGATGGTTCTACAGATCTTCATGCAATACTCCTATTTATAGTAGTTCCTTGCGCTCATTTGTACCAATATACCAGGAATTGTTACGCCTTTTGAAGTGCTGTAGAGCGTCTATAGAAACCTCTTCTCACGCGCACAACTTCTATTAGCGACCAGTTGTCAAAGAACCCAGAGACTTGAACTAATAATTAATACCTCTATGAAACGGTCAACCTGTATTTAGCGACCACTTCTCAAGCGCGTAAAGAACCAAATAGACTTGCACTGATAATTCATACCTCTATAAAAACTGCGAACCTCTATATAGCGACCATTCTAAATTTGTATCTTGGGCGATTTGTCCTGTTGCGAGCACTCGTTTATTCATCCTCTTTTATTATATGTTAACAGAATCTTTAGCCAGCACTCCTGTCAGAACAAGAAAGGCATCAACCCAGATACATAAACTAGGATATAGTGGTGGGTATAGTGGTGGAGGAGGAGGTAGTGGTGGAGGTGCTACACCTGGTGGCGGTGGCCGCGGTGGTAGCAGTGTCCCAAGAGGAAGTATAGTACCCGACCATGTCTACTTCGAAGATCAAACGTTTGATGAAGAATTCAAAGAAACGTCTGAAGGTAATATATCCTATTATTTATCAATTGACACGGTTTTCTTTGTTCTTCACAAGGCTTTATTTTTGTTATAGCCCTCATTATAAATGTGAGGTCAATATATAGTTATTAACCCGGTTAATAACTATATATAGACCGTTCGCATTTATAATGAGCAACATTTGATAGAAAACCTTCTCAATTGATAAATAAAATACTTAATTACCTCGAACGTCGGCAAAAAGCCTATACATCCCTCGTGCCTGCGGCCCTCGGGATGTATATGGCTTATTGCCTCCGTTCGAGGTAATTAACTCTTACATAGCATGCTGCCTGGCATGTTTTATTCATTTAGAGACCCGAGTAAATGTTAGGTCTATTTAGCATCGGTTTTTACATCTACATCCTTATATTACGACTGAGCGGTATTCCCCAAAATACATTGATAAATACATTATGAATGTAGCTTAATTTTATAGCGTTTGTTGTAAGCCAGAGGCTTGTAGTAATAAGTTTGCGATCTTTCCACTCACTTCCGTTCCTTTCTTCTCCTCTGATTGCCCAGAAAGCTTTAGGAGCAAGTTGAATGGAGCATTGCAGCGCGTGTATACTCCCTACAACGCAGTTTTAAAAAATGTTGTGAGACAAGGTGCAGCAATTGTTGCGACAAAAAGTACAATTCGTTTCTATTTGTGGCAACGATTGTGTCTCTGTTGCACCGTGTAAACACTCTTGCAACTGATTACGAGACAAGTTGCAGAGAAAATTGCTCCGCGTTTTCGTCCCTTTAACCTAAAATTCTAAAATATCTCAGTGTTCTATACGCTTATTATATTTTATTTCTTATCTTATCATTTGATGTGTAGTTCCTTCAACACAAATGCAAACACCAGGTCAGCCTTCTGTCATCAACTTCTCTTTGCTATCGAAACAGTGCGAAGACAGAGGTAAGCTTATGTTGTAAATGACAATGTAAATTTTTTCGCATGACTGTGATAAACGTAGTGCCGTAAGCTTGCCGTGCCGTGACCGTAATGCTTTCTAGAATTTCAATTGGCTAATTTTTTTTCTTGCGCGATGTGATTGGTCTGACAGCCGTGGCCTTGGCGTGACTGTGTCCGCGCCGTATTTATGTCTTGTTCTGGGTATTTGATTGGATGGAGAGTAAATTTTCGAGCAATATGATTAGTCTGAACTATATCCTGGCGTGTTCGGCCCGACCGTGTTCGTTCCTTGAGCTTTTTACAGTCACACGAAAACTGCTTTATGACTTTGAAAAACGACGGCGCACGAACAATTCTTGGTTGAACCTTCCTTCCGTACTAATTAACAGACACTCCCATAATAAGGACGCCTCTCAAGAACACTAGTTTTTGTCCCAGTGGATTCGATTTACTCTCAAACAAAACCTTTTTACGAATCCTTATCAGTTTTAACTTGCTTCGTCCGTGGAAATGCATACTTTCTTAATGGGGATACCTTTGTTAAGGCTACTTTTCTTGTCCCAGTGGATTGCACTTACTCTTAAATAAATCCCCTTATTACGACCACCCTGTTAATACAGTCACCTACGCCGGTCCAGTGGTGTCCGTTTTAACTGCGTTTGACCGTGGCACTAATATTCCCTTAATAAGGACACCTTTCTATAACGGTCACTTTCATTTGTCCCAGTGGATAACATTTAGTCCTTTCTCAAATTAATCAACCTATTGCGACTACCCTTTTAATACTTACACCTTGCCCTGTCTCTCAGATCAGGTGTTCGTAATAAAGTAGTTCCACTGCTACTGTTGCTTTTGATTGAGTTCTATGCATTTACCTTTATTTTTCGTAGGATGGATTGTACACCAGTCAGACACAGATGATCTGGAAAGAACAACCATGATAGAATGGGCAAGAGCAAGGCTGCTACAAGTCATAAAGGAAAGGTGGGCCAGATTGCACAAAACCCTGTCTTAGCGTGCACCTTCTTGTTATAAGTCTCAAAGATACAATTCAATACTTTGAAAATTTGTTGAACCTAAATTTGTTCGCTATTCTCAGAGACGAAGCGGAAATAAAAGCCAAGGAACTAGGAGATGATGGCCCCGTTGTTCAAAAGTTTTATGGCGATTCACAACTCGAGGCTGCCATGAAATACAAAAAGGGAGTCTCATGGGCAAAAAGATGGAAGAAAATGACTGAGAATGAGAAAAAAGCGAAGTTTCTGGTTGGAATTCCTGATGGCACGACGTATTGCTAGTATCTTTACTATGATATTATCAATGAATTATGATATCACCATTGAATAATGCTCGTAAAGCTTTTTAATTAGAATGGATTAACGCAGTTGTTTTTCTGGGTTTCACATGATATCATTTTTAAAGCCACCATAAAAGTCTTTTAATCTCATTATCTGGTCCAAATGGTTGTCAAACACTGATTATCATGTCAACCAGAAAGAATGCGATTGAAAACTTGTGATAACTTGTATTGGAGAACATTCTGCTCGACAAAGAAAATTACGTCAAGTGAGGCCCAGCAATAAAACTGTTTTAGGATGCTGCCAATTTTGCGTAAATGCGCAGAAAAATATTTTTCACCGGCGTCATGTTAGCCATCATGTTTTCATGCGGTTTTATCCTTACATCATAATATATAGCTATCCATCAGGTCGTGTAGCTGTTTGTGCCATCAGGTCAGGTGTAGGACTACCGGGAAAGTATACCTTTGTATATGGTGACACTGACGATCCATCGATGCTTGCTTCCTTCTTACCTACTGGTGTAGGATGTTGCTACAGTGATACTGGGAGTATCAAGTACGTTTTGTTTTATAGACATACAATTTCCTGCAAAATAAAATGTGCCATTTATTTTTTGTGGATCACTATCCCCCTCTCCCCCTCTTCGCAATGTTATCTCACATGCATGTTACCAGCCACCCGCTTTATAGGCCAGAAAAATTCATAGACCAACATTGCTAGCTGGGTTAAACAGGGAAAGTTGCACATTGTTAATGCAGAAGATCGTAGCGTCGTTACTTTAAAATAAATTTAGGCTATGTTTGGTAACGGATAAACCAGTTATGCCATTAGTATTGAGCAGATTCTCTGACCTTTCATGTGCTATCCAATTCCTGTTTCGTCGTTCTTGTCTTTGCTGCTGCTGTTACTACACATAGCCATGTGCACTTCATCCATCTTTCCCACTGTTTTTATTTTCTGCGACAAATCAAGTTTCCGAACTACTACTTTGAGCATCAACTCCCTCTCTTGACTCGCGGGATCTTTTTTCTTTGAAAAAACGTGCACCTCTGAACACCAGATTTGGCTGCAAAAGTTACCCAAAACAGATCTCTTTAACAGCTCTCTCATAGGACAATTCGCTCCATCCCTCTGCTGTGTCCATAACAAGAAGTTTGCTTATTTTTCAGGTTTATTGCTAGCCACAAATTCGGATCCTTGATGGAGGAGGTGAGTTCAAAAAAAGGTTCAATAAGGTTTTCATATAGTATTGAATAGTTACATGTATGATTAACTATCTTTTTTTAGGATGGTAAAGTGGAAAGGAAATGGAAATGGCCTTTGGGTAAACTACAGTCTCCAGTTGTCGTATCGGTGAGCAAATTAATTCAACGAATCTTTTGACTAAATAGATAAGCAAGTACAAGCAGAAAGAACTACATTCGTTTACCTCAAATTAAAATAATAAATTTCATTTCGACATCAAATATACGTTACGATCTGTATCGCCCAGTAACCCACCGCCGACTTTCTTTTTCCACAGCTCAATCAACATATCAACTTAAGATGCATAAGCCAAACAGGGCTGACCTTGTACTATAGCTGTCAGAATGAATCGACGAAGTTCCAAGTAGGGATGGCTAATGGTGCAAAAACAGTACGAATTGAAGAGCTGGTAAGGGCCGCATAGTTTCATAGAGCCGTTTTTCATGACTGTGAAAAGCTCACGTCATGAACACAGTCGTTACACGGCAAAGCACAGGAAAAAAGGAAAGGATTAGAATTTTTTTTCTACTTTCCTTAAAACCGAACCACTTTCTTTAATTCCGGAGCACTGTCAAAATGATGGCTACGGCCTTGCATTATGGAAGTAAATACGTATTGCTATTCCAAGGCATAGCACTGAGGTATTTGTATTTTTTCTTAACTTTACTTTTGCTGTATTTTTCAAGGGTTTTCTACAGACCGAGAATAAGTTCACTTCTCTCGCTGCCATTCAGGTAAGTCTTAAATATTCGAACCTCTTTATGGACATACATCGACACACAGTATTATCTTTCCTCAGAACTGTCGCGCCCAACAAGCTTTAGCTGCCATTTACAGCCATAAGTAAGTCCTACGGGGCGATTTACACATAACAATTGCGCGCGACAGTCGCGAGGAAAAATCGTACCGTATAAATTGGCCTAAGATTAAGAGAGGGAAACTTCGAAGTAAGAGGTTTTTTGTCGTTTTTTCATTGATCGCAACAACAAACTAAAAGAGTGCGCGTGCGCACTTGTTGACGCACGGGAGTAGGTAAGGCAAAATTTTAACTGCATACGGTTTCTAAAAATAGCCAAACCTGGATTCAGGGCGCGCGCGATATTTAAGAGTTTACCTCTCTTATTTATGTTCTCTCGATCGGCCTGGATACAACACTCAGTGCTCTATTACAAACACTTGGCCTTTGTTTAAGAATATACCCTTTTTACAGGCACTTTGCTACCCTTCGCTTGTGACCATTTTAGACACTCAGGTTTTGTCGTACATCTTCTGCTTCGCCTTAGACTTGAAGATAGAAACAGATAACAGTAATGACTGACATTACCGGACTTTTCCATTGTCCATTTGATTTATATTCCATAGTCGATTAAAGTGAAACCAAAGAAAAAGGAAAAAAAGAGGAGAGCACAGGTACGTAATTTTCCATGAAAATACTTTCTTTCATTTACAAATATCAAATATAATTTTGGGATTTCAATAGCCTTGTATTGTTTGTCTTGTTATTATATATTTCTATTGTTTATACGATTTTAAAGTAGTAGTATGATTACATTTTTATTCGGCTTTCACGAAAAACAATTTGTGAATTGATAAAGCTCAGAAAGCTTTTTTCAGCGGTTAAATAAAGTTTTCACTCTCTCTCTCTCTCTCTCTCTGTTTTCCTGACTCATAGAGTTTTTGGTATCTCACTAGCTTCGTGATGTTCTCTCTTTCTCCCTCCGTCTTTCACCCTAGGCTCTATCGTTTAACTTCATATTTGCATTGCTCGTTTAACTTGTATAATTCTGATGAGTGCGCAAGTAAGTCCTTTTATTCATTAATAATAAAGAAGCAACCAAAGGTGGAAGTGATCACGGAAGAAATACTGGAGGATCGTCGAAAAGAACTGGAAGAGAAGTTTCCAGAAAGAAAAGAAATCGAAACGGATGCACCATGGCAGCTGGACCTGATGAAACTTCAACGAAAAGTCAAGTACGTAATTCGTATGGAAAATGTTCCACCATAAATAAATAGATGTTCAATTTACACGCTTAGCAACTATAAGTACGCGTATATTTGTTCTTAAAGTTATACCTCTATGAAGCGGAGTCCTCTTATTAAGCAGACCGTTTAGTAAGCGGCCAACTAGTTACACAGTCCCTACATTTTGGCTATATTTACTGTAAAACAAACCTCTATTCTGCGGACACCCTTTATTAAGCGGACACCAGGCAAGGTCCCGAAGGTGTCCACCTAATAGAGGTACCACCATATTTACTGTAAAACAAACCTCTATTCTGCGGACACCCTTTATTAAGCGGACACCAGGCAAGGTCCCGAAGGTGTCCACCTAATAGAGGTACCGACATATTTACTGTAGAACAAACCTCTATTCTGCGGACACCCTTTATTAAGCGGACACCAGGCAAGGTCCCGAAGGTGTCCACCTAATAGAGGTACCACCATATTTACTGTAAAACAAACCTCTATTCTGCGGACACCCTTTATTAAATGGACACCAGGCAAGGTCCCGAAGGTGTCCACCTAATAGAGGTACCGACATATTTACTGTAGAACAAACCTCTATTCTGCGGACACCCTTTATTAAATGGACACCAGGCAAGGTCCCGAAGGTGTCCACCTAATAGAGGTACCGACATATTTACTGTAGAACAAACCTCTATTCTGCGGACACCCTTTATTAAGCGGACACCAGGCAAGGTCCCGAAGGTGTCCACCTAATAGAGGTACCGACATATTTACTGTAGAACAAACCTCTATTCTGCGGACACTCTTTATTAAATGGACACCAGGCAAGGTCCCGAAGGTGTCCACCTAATAGAGGTACCGACATATTTACTGTAGAACAAACCTCTATTCTGCGGACACTCTTTATTAAATGGACACCAGGCAAGGTCCCGAAGGTGTCCACCTAATAGAGGTACCGACATATTTACTGTAGAACAAACCTCTATTCTGCGGACACTCTTTATTAAATGGACACCAGGCAAGGTCCCGAAGGTGTCCACCTAATAAAGGTACCACCCTGTAGAACAAACCTCTATTCTGCAGACACCCTTTATTAAGCGGACACCAGGCAAGGTCCCGAAGGTGTCCACCTAATAAAGGTACCACCCTGTAGAACAAACCTCTATTCTGCAGACACCCTTTATTAAGCGGACACCAGGCAAGGTCCCAAAGGTGTCCACCTAATAGAGGTACCACCCTGTAGAACAAACCTCTATTTTGCGGACACCCTTTATTAAGCGGACACCAGGCAAGGTCCCGAAGGTGTCCACCTAATAGAGGTACCACCCTGTAGAACAAACCTCTATTTTGCGGACACCCTTTATTAAGCGGACACCAGGCAAGGTCCCGAAGGTGTCCACCTAATAGAGGTACCACCCTGTAGAACAAACCTCTATTTTGCGGACACCCTTTATTAAGCGGACACCAGGCAAGGTCCCGAAGGTGTCCACCTAATAGAGGTACCACCCTGTAGAACAAACCTCTATTCTGCAGACACCCTTTATTAAGCGGACACCAGGCAAGGTCCTGAAGGTGTCCACCTAATATAGGTATCATCCTGTAGAACAAACCTCTATTCATAAGACACCCTTTATTAAAGTGCCTATACCACCTCTCTTAAATTTTTCAGTATTGATTCTACATGAAGTGAATATTTAATTGGTAAAAGATTTTCATATGATTTGAGTGATGCTTCTTGAAGATGTCAAGGTTTATACTTCCAAATATGCTAATGAATGGGATGTCATTATAAGAATTTGAGTTTGCTTCTCGTTGTTTTTGAAATTGAAACACCGATTTCTATGCGAAAAAAAATTGCTAGTAGTTTTCTATGAACCATGAGTAAGACAACGATGTTATTTACAGAATATTTTGCTGCCCTAGAAAAGTTCTGTATATTTAATCTTGCCTATGATGACATCACACTTATTAGCATATTAGAAATGTAAACTTTGATATCTCCAAGATGTATTACTCGAATCATATGAAATTCTTTTACCATTCAAATACTCACTTTATGTAGAATCAATACTGAAAAATATTAAGTGAGGTGGTATAGGCACTTTAAATAGACAAAAAGAGAATGAACTAAGAGAAGGAATCGCCACGCCCCATTCTAAGCACTGATGCTATTTTTAGAATCTTCAATGCTATTTTTAGAATCATTCATTTGATCGTTTGTTTTTCTGCACGCGCGTACCGTGCGCGCTCTACTCTGTTTGCTTATGTTTTCTTGCGCTTTTCAAAAAAAACCCGTTAGCAAACAGCCTAGAGCGAGCGCAGTAAGATGGCAAAACAAATGATGGCAAATCTGTTTACAAAAGTAGCATCAAGCGTTGCTTATGAGCATGAATACCAAAGATTCCATCTCCTAGTTCATTTTCTCTTGGGAGACACTAGACAAGTTACCGAAGGTGTTCACTTAATAGATGTACTACTGTATTTTCCCTTAGTCTAATGTTATTTCTACTATGTTGAAGGAATTTGGTCTATGATTGGATGGACCATTATCGCATCTCCGTCGGAATAACTGCTCCCCACCGTGCATCAAGTCGAGCTCAACAAAGACGCCTTTTAGCTCATTCAGCAAGGTCCCTCCCAGGGGCTATGCCATCGGGAATGCAGCGTACCCATGGTATTCCTTCAGGACGCTCCCCTTCAGCTCCTCCTATACCAAGGGCAAAAGCTATGACAAAGTTCGGAAGCAGACGTGGAACTCCTTCTCCCTCACGGTCATCGCATTCAGCGGTGACAGGATCACGGACTGACAGGCCGTTTGACGGCGATGCGAGTAAAGGAGTCACTATTGACCTCCCACAAGACGGGTACAGTGGCGTGCACCATGGGAAAGCTGGTTCTATTGCTAGCGGGTACGTCATGCTTCTATGAAGTTTTTTTTCTTCTGTATTAAGTATAAAAAAAGCAACTCTCTTGTTCTGCAGTCAAAGTAATCAAGCACCTCTTGGGACTCGGGTTTTATTCCTGGGTTCGGCATCACATGTGAATTGAGTTCATTGGGTGATCTCTCTTTTCAATCCAAGGTTTTTCTCTGGGTTCTCCGCATTTCCTCCCTCCGCAAAAGCCAACACACCAAATTTCAATGCGATCTATGAGTTAGCCATGCTCTGCTTAGCTAAACAATCAACCATTTATCGAAGCTGCCTTAAGTTTTCTATGTCATCTATGTGCTAATCTAAGGGACGAACCATTAGATACTTGAGGGGGAGTGGCCCGGGTTGCGTAAAGCCCCACCCCCCCTGAATCGAACAAGCTTTTCACCTACGAAAAAATATCGCGCAACATCACCTTTCAGTAAAACAATATCGAACAGACACACGCACGAAAAAAGTTATCTAATGGTCCATCCCTAATGGCTTAAAGCGTTCTTGCCAGATTCTGCTTTATGTACCACTCTATCACTAGTGATACAGTTCTGGTACTTGCTATATGCCATGATTTCTGATTGACCAATAATTTTCTTTCTCTTGCTTTTAAGGTCTCGAAGTCAAAGCATGGCCTTAAGTCGTGTCCCATTTCGTTGCGGTATCGCACAACAACCTCGTTCCGTTACTCCACCAAAAAGCGGATGTTGTGTGTATCCTTTTTTATTCTCCATCAATTGTTTTATTGTTTGTTTTCCTCGATGAAACTTTACTTCGTAACGCCTCATTTCTTTTATTACTTGGTGGTCATAGTGTATTGGTTTACATAATGATTTAGATGTACGTAGTTAGGCTAGTACGGATGGATTGGCACTTTGGCACTACACTCTTAGACTAAAAAACCTTAACCAAAGAATAGTGCTCTTCGTGCTGAAATATTAGGCGATCATGATCCACAATGCAGGTACAGTAGTACTGTATTATTATAAATAAATCCACTATTTCACTTATAAAAAGATGGAATTTCTGGGTTGCTTATTTATACTTCACTCCTTGACTAAATTAAGATGGCACGTTAAGAACAGTTGGATTCAATTGAAAAGTTGTTACCCGAAAAATTATTGATGGGATGTTCCTTTAAAATAGATAGGATCTTCCCCGATTTCTAAATCTAGTGGGATGTCTACTTACAAAAAACCTAAAAATTATTTTATATACCCTCTCTTTTTTTCAACAGGTGTGATCGTCGCAGAATACCACTTATTACCGATCTGGAATATGATATTTTCATCCGAGAACATGTTGCCAAAACACAGATGGTCGTAGTTAGTGTAACATCTTCATTGTAAGTATTTCCCGCACATACCAACTAAGACTGATGTTCCACATCAAAAGCCTGAAAGTAAGAAAATTATGTTGGTTTTGTTTAGATTCCCAGATGCTAACCCGTGTGATTCGATGCTCGATAAGTTGTTCTACGAAGGAAACAGAAACCGTTCCATACCATGTGTTCAGGTATACTTTTTAGCATTCTGATGCTTATGAGGCTCACAGTCCTTAAGATTTCATTCCATGTTTTTGAATTGACAGACCATCCTTTTAGAGCTCAAATTGATTTGAATTTTTTCCCTACTTTTCTTAAGCGTACGCGGAACTTAACGTTTTGACCTCACATTTGGTCTGCGCTTCTTGAAGATGGCATATTTTGACCGACAAAATATTTCGCTAATTTGTACTGTACATATCTTTCCAGGCATCATCAGTTTCATCGTCATCATCAACATCATCATCATCATAATCTTCATCGTCATTGCCATCATCATCATTATCATCTATTCTTGTATCGCCATAAGACTTTAAAATCCCAGTTCTCCAGTTTCTTTTACACAATTCCAGTTACTCCACCAAGCTTTCGTCCTCTCCGTTTGCACTTTCTTTCTCCAGCTGGACCAGTCACCATCACTTGCACATAGCCTCCATATTCCAGTTACTCCACCCACCTTTCTTTCTCTATGTCTGTACTGTCCTGTTCCAGCTATGCCAGTCGCCATTACTTGCACACTTAGCCCCCATATTCCAGTTACTTCACACAACTTTCTTCCTCTCCGTCTGCACTGTCTTTCTCCAGCTAGACCAATCACCACCGCTTGAACACAATAACATATGCGCAGAATAACTGCTGGATAATGTAAAGACGTTATTAGTGATTCATTAATTTATGTCATGATCTTATTTTTTCCCAACCCTCAGGCTCGTCATGATCCATACCGTCTCTTACGATACGACATAGCCATTGCTGCACTTAATACAGACCATGCGCAGCCTCTATTGCTCACCAGACATAACGCTGTTCCTGGAATGTTCTTGGTAAGAACCCAGTTGTTTATAAATCGGTTTATCATATGACCCATACGGCCCTGCTCGCGCGCTCTAATAAAACCATTGGAAAAAGTCACGTGATGGGGGCCGGACGGGTTGACGTAAGCGGGCCGGAAAAACCCGTCCGGCCCTCCTCGAATACGCGCGCTTTCTTTTTTTAAATTATTTTTATTTTCGTGAGGGTCATATGATAAAATGCTTATTGACTGAGTTAGGTCGGGCCGTACGGGAAAATATTTGGCTCTCGGTCATTTGTACGGACCTCGGTCCTACGGCATCACCTCGAGCCAAATATTTTCCCGTACGGCCCTCCCACTCAGTCAATGAGTACATGATATCCTTTTTGCTGTTTCTTTTTGCAAGCTTTGTCATCGCGCTAAAGTCGGAGGTCTTGAACAAAATATTTCTCATTAGCCTCCATTGTTAGTAACAATTGAATCTGGTCTAATCTGATTTACATGTGAAAACAAAATTCATCTTCAAATGGGAAAAATACTCTATTGTCTTACCTCCTGTCATGGAAATCATAATAGTTTCTGCTAATTTTTCTCGTAACTAACATTTCTTGTTTGTATTTCAGATGTATTTAGGAGGAAAACTGATATTTGCTGATCATATTTTCAATGGTTACGGTAACGCTAGGAAAGACTTCTTAAAACAAGTACGTAGTGATCTTTGTAGCATAAAGGAGCATTTATTATGACTGTGATACCTAGTCATGGTATAAACGACCAAGTCCGTGACTGACGTTGCCATGGTCACGTGCCCACTACTTACGCAACTGATATCATCAATAGGGCTGTTTGCGCATGACTGTGTGACTGGGTGCCGTAAGCGTGTCGTGCCGTGACCGTGATGTTTTCAAGAATCTTGATTGGCTGATTTTTTTCTTGCGCTATGTGATTAGTTTGACAGTGCCGTGACCTTGGCGTGACCGTATCCGCGCCTTGTTAATGCCATGTTACGGGGATCTGATTGGATGGAAATCTTGTTACAGTGATACGAAAACTGCTCTATTTTTTCGTGACCGTGTCGTGTGGTGACTCAATCTCTAGGCTTAAAAGACTAATTCTAAGATATTCCTTATTTCCATTTCAGATCATGAAAACTCGCAAAGACAGTCTCGCTGGTAACGCATTGCCTTACGACTTCAGGCTCAGTCCAACACGCGGTCGATCAGGTCCTAGGGCAGCTTGGGGAGGAGAGATAGGTGGTCCTAAAATCTCAACTTCGCAACTTGCTATTCACTCTGAAGATAGTTCACGAATTACGTCTGCCAGTACTCAAGATTCTAAGTCTACCACTTCCGTTGATATCAGGTAGGGTTCCTTTTGGATAACAATTGAACGACAATATACCTTTTTACCGATACGGCGGCCATAGTGAGGTCTATTGCTTTGACTAGAGGGATTTACCATCAAGACAAAAGACGACGGCGCGAGCGCATTATTTTGTGCGGGCGCTGTCCTCAATGTGGTTGGCGTCCTCAACAGGACGCCATTTGCAGCATTTTTACGTCCAGTCGACTACGCATACGTTAAGGACGGAGCGCGCACGAAAAAATGCGCCGTCATCTTAGACGTTCGTGCCTTGAAGCTGATTCTCTCTATTAAGACATTATTGAATGTCGAGGGGGAAGGGGGGCATTATAGAGCAGGTTATTGCCGCCATCTTGGTTGACGATAAGGAAACATTCTTCATTAGCTTCCCTTGTTTTATCAACCACGATGGCCGCTGTTTCACTACTATTCATATGTCATAAAATTTTGAGTCACATGGTTGCACACACACTATTGGATGCCGCAACTTATTACATTTACTTGATCTCAGTGCTTCATTTGAGAGGATTTTAAATGCCACTGAGAAAGTTCAGGGAATAATAATATCCTGGGGAAATAGGGGGGGGGGGGGGTGGGTTTAATGTCCTCACTGCAAATACTAAACAACTATACTCACACGGGAGGAGGCGAGGCAGCATTTTTACGTCCAGTCGACTACGCATACGTTAAGAACGGAGCGCGCACGAAAAAATGCGCCGTCATCTTAGACGTTCGTGCCTTGAAGCTGATTCTCTCTATTAAGACATTATTGAATGTCGAGGGGGAAGGGGGGCATTATAGAGCAGGTTATTGCCGCCATCTTGGTTGACGATAAGGAAACATTCTTCATTAGCTTCCCTTGTTTTATCAACCACGATGGCCGCTGTTTCACTACTATTCATATGTCATAAAATTACTCACTAATAAAGTCACTGCAAATACTAAACAACTATACTCACACGGGAGGAGGCGAGGTTCTTATCATTCCTTTTAATTAAAATGCTCTGTATTTTTACCCGTGGTAAAAAAAAACCCGATCTCACGTAGACATAGTCAACCTTTGGTACTTCTCAGTATATTTGACTTTGGTATTTCTGTTGTTTTTTTTTAGGCGTGGTGCTCAGTCAGCAACCAGCTTCGTTAACCTTGGTCTTTCGATCGACTCTCCATACCCAATGACTCCAAGACGAATAGACGACCACCTAAAAGAATTACCCAAGCTGAATACAGTCGCATGACAAGTGTGGATAAATAGATAACGTAAAATGCAACGATATTTAAGACAAATAATGAAGTTAAATATTAATACAATAATGGATAAACATATTCTATTTTTGAGATGCTCATTACTATCATAAATAAGAGATTTATTTTATTGTTAAAACTGAATGTGCAGTTATTTTATTTAAAAATATAAATGAAAAAGAGTTTTTACGTTTTCAATTGAACAATAAAAATAACTATATATATATAATATATATCTTTTGAAATCGTTTTCTTCTTTCATTTATTTTCATGTATTTTTGGAGGGAAGGAGGGAGGAAGGGAGGGAGGGAGGAAGGGAAGAAGGGAGGAAGGGAGGAAGGGAGGAAGGGAGGAAGGGAGGAAGGGAGGAAGGGAGGAAGGGAGGAAGGGAGGAAGGGAGGGACGGAGGGACGGAGGGACGGAGGGACGGAGGGACGGAGGGACGGAGGGACGGAGGGACGGAGGGACGGAGGGACGGATGGGTGGATGGGTGGATGGGTGGATGGGTGGATGGGTGGGTGGATGAAGGGTGGGTGGAGGGAGGGATGGGTGAAACGATGGGTGAAAGGATGGGTAGATGGATGGATGGATGGATTGATGGTTGGTTGAATAGTGGGTGGATGGATGAGTGGTTGGATGAACGGTGAGTGGGTAAAACGAATAAAACATGGATAAGACAGTTACTATAGATCAATCTCTCTCTATTTTGGAGGGAGGGAGGGAGAATAGTCAATGGATAGATGATTGCTGGGTGGATGAAGGGTTGGGTGGGTGAAATGGATAAAATAGATGGATGAGACGGTTTAAAAAGATTGATTGACCTTTGCATATCAACTGCATTGACCATATCATTGTCGATTTGTTTTTTCCCATCACTATCTTACAACTAAGACATACCATGGGCTTCCTGTGTTAGTGAAGCACGTGTACCCATCATGCTTCAGGGTCTCTTAGAGGAGAAGAAACAAGATGGCGGGTGAAGAGAAGATTGGAGGTGTAGACACAAACTTCGACTATTATACGGTAAGAAATGCTTAAAAACTAGACTAGACTAGAAATACCTTAAGATAAGTTGAAGTTCTTCCCATGTATAAATGTATTTTAGGCTTTCTAAACATTTTCGCCGTTAAAGAAGTATTTGCATCATGCATTAGGGTCTGAAAAGAAGAAACAAGATGGCGTGTGGAATGAAGCAGAAACTTCGACCATTTTACGGTAAGAAATGCTTCAAAACTAGACTAAGCTAGACAAACCTTAAGATAAGTTTACGTTCTTCCCCTGTATAAATTAATTTGAGGCTTTCTAGAATTTTTCGCCGCTTAAATAAGCATTTAAATCTGACATCTTGTTTGTTTGTTGCACGTGGCAGACTTTCAAGGTTAAAAGTTTTGCAAACGTTCTTGTGCTGAACTCAGGAATCACTCTATAGCTACTCATCAATGCAAAAATAATTGAAAGTTAATTTAGACATGATTTTCTTTTCTTTCTTTCTTTTCTTTTCTTTTTTTTTTTCTGCAAAAATTTGAATATTCGTATATTAAACCTTATATCCATCAACAAATGAAGAACAAAAAACGGCAGTTTAAGTATTCAGTCCAATTTTACGGATTTGCTATTATTTTGATAAAAACTATGGTCAAACGAGGTATTTTTTAATAAAGGGAGTGGTGACAAATTCTCCTTGGTAGGGCCCCCTTAGGACTGTTCTTTTTTATCAGGGGGGTGGGCAGTGGAATTCACTAGTAACCCACACTAGAACTCTGACTCCATGACCCATTGTTGATTTAAATGGTCCAATTGTTCTTATTGTAAAAGTGTGGGGTGACTTTTATTGTTTTGTGTGTTCCACTCCTGAGCTTTAATCACACGGCAGCCATGTTTATTCTCATGAAAAAATAAACTTTTGTTCAGAAGTTATCTAAAATGGCCTCAAAAACATTCCACTGCCGCACCTGCTCCCAGATAAAAAATGAAGGGTCCCTTAGGCTTTACTCACCGTGGAGGACCATCATACTGACACTTTATTGTTTTTTTTAGTCACATCAAGGAAAGGAAGGCTAGCTGAATCTATAAGTGTTAGTTTTAGATGTTATTTAGTAAAATTACGCCAGCAAAAACAATTTCCTTTGAATTGATTGAGCACCAGTGTAATTCTACTAAATACTTATTCACCACTGATTGAGTGGATTCTGGTTGGTATTTGCCTCAAATATTGGCTGATCTTCACTTTGTCTTTGGTGAATAATCTTTAATTGTTACATTTATCTACATATGATGCTTTGTTGTATGTAGATTTGTTTTCACCACTTTAAGAACTCAAACTATCAAAGATTGTGCATGCTTTTTGTTACAAATAGAAAGTGACCACATCTTTTGAATTTTCTTACAATTTACTAAATGCTGGTATCTTATGCACATATAATGTCTCCTTTGGACCTGATGACTGGCTGGCTTGGAACAACTCTACATATTATGAAATATATTTGATTGATGTATGATGTTGATTGCCTTTTATTGCATTTGACTAATATTTATTGATCTTTATTTGTCTCACATTGAATGATTCAATTTTACATTTGATTGATTATTGATGTACATGAAAAAGTTTCTTTCAAAATTTTGTATATTCTATTCAAACTACAGTACTTCTAAAAAAACAATTTTCCCAGAGACAAGTGTTAATTTAATATACATTTTTTTAAGTATTTTCAATTTGAGTTAGAAGATTTTCATTACTCTAAGTCCTTTGCTTTAATTGTTTTCCACCCTTCCTTTTGCTTTCGAATCAGATTTGGCAAATTCCAAGAATCCAAAGTTTGTAAAAAGCTTTTTCGTAAATGATTTCTTTGTTTGACATGTTTACAGTTTGTACAGTATTCTCTCGCTGTACTAATCAATTGTGAGATTCTAAATGTCTTTTTTTTTTAAATTGAAGGAAAAAATAATCTCTTTTAAGCAAAAACACAAAAACACATTTGATAAATTCTCTTTTTAGCTTTTCATTTGGTTCATTGATTTTAGTCATTCTGCAACCATAGTCAGTGAGAGGATACTGTATACATCATGATGATTGTTATTCTCATTGATGCATTACAAGATACAGTAGAACCCCACTATCTTGTCCTTGTCATCATTACTCACTGATCAAGAGAATTTTAAAAATGGCTTTCAGTACCTTTACAACCATGTACTTTAAGCAATTGTCATCATGTGTTTCCCGATTTTTATGTCACGACTGTTTTCTCAATGAGCGTGTAGCAACTAAGACAGTAATGACCAAATTCAAGATCAATCTGCTGCATTTGACATTTTTAAATGTTATTACTGGCCTTAAATTTATCCTTTGAGCATATTTGATGAGATAGTGTGGTTCTACTTTCTTTGATTACCATATATTATGATGCTTTAATAAATATTTGCCTGCTACATTCTGTACTCCTCATTCACTCCCTTCAACACGGTAAGTCAAGTGCATAATTTACCAGCATTAAGTCTTGTATTTTTCCACCAATGTCCTCTTTTATCATCCAATTGCTTTTCTGAATCTCTTACATTGCTATTTAAAAATATGGTAGACCATGTATTTTGGTATTGCATTCATTTTAAGTTAACCAGAGGATGTTGGTTGGAAGGTGCAATTTTCTAAATTACTTTTTTCAGACAAGTTCTTAGTTACCTTACAAACACTAAAACTTGCAGTGCAACAGATGAGTCAATTGAATTAATTAATTCAAATAAGTGCAACAAGTATCATGTACAAAAGATTTAGGCTTTCATGTCTTTGCCAATTATTGTTGTTTTTTTTTTTTTCAAAATTTTTTAACTTAGTACAAATTGAACCTATTTTGTACTAATGTAGTCAACTTATTGGCCCATTACCTGTTGCAAGTGCTTGTAGTGTTTGTACTCATCAGAGGAAATGGTTCCATTTATTCTTAAAGTGGTGAAAATATATAAACTTAGGACTATGAGTGGGCACACCAATGGTCAGATAGAAATACTGTACAAAATTCCAATTGGATATTGACTGATGTTTTACAGCTATGCCATATCAATCCTGTTTAGAGTTCTTTCTGTAATATTTTATCATCTAAATTTTTTTTCATTTTTGGCCACCTTTTACATCGTTTGGCTAAAACCTAAGATCCCTTTTTTTTAAAGGCCTCACCAATTATCTCTCAGCTCCAATTTCATCTTTTTTATTTTGGTTCCATTTACTTAATCACCATTGAGGAAAGTCTCAAAACTATAAGTGATTTGACTGTACTCCATAAGATGTGCTTACTACTAAAAATAACCTGAACAGAAAAAAAATACAAACAAACAGTTATTTGGCATCAGTATTTCACAGGACTTGGTGTGTTCATCTCATAGTCGGACAAAGGTGTTGCTTGAGTTAAAAGTTCAACAAGAGATAACAAATGGTATACTAAAATTTAGCCTATTTCTGTCCGACTCTGAAAAGAGTTTTATTCGTTAAAATGATTTCAAATTGAAAATATTATTTTACAAATCAAAATAGTATGTTGCCATGTTTCAGGCACTGAATAGATTTGTTAACTAAAAAATGATTGAAAAAAATGAGCGTACAGCTGTATCTGATGTTGGTATTAAAATGGCTTGATATGTTTTACTTGCCACTACCTTTGGACTTCAAATTGCAAATACCCTCTTGGAAACAATTATTAAATGAAAGAAAATCAGAATTACATACCTGGTTGCAAACAATATTCATGATTGGTCAGCAAAAAAATACCATTTGTTACTCTTGCTGTAATGCAGAATAGATGTGTAGGATTGAGTAAACCATGGTGCAGGCTTGAGGTGCCAGGATAAATTCACTCTGATTTCATCTTAAAACCATACTATAACACACCGCACTATACCTTGCCATGCACCATGGTTGGCTGCAATCCTATAAAGTCTATTCCGTAACTAGTACTGGTAAGGCTCAGTGTAGACATGGAACTTTTCATTGATCAAATATTAAATGTTCGGAGGTGTCTAAGATCAGTCATCCAGAATTGGGTCTTTTAGAGTTTCATAAAGCTCCATACAAGCTACTTTTCATTGATCGATTATTCAATGTTTGGGAGGTATATCTAAAATCATTCATCCAAAATTGGGTCTTTTAGAGTTTCATAAAGCTCCATGCAAGCTACCCTCTAAACAGTTTAATACGGCTTTCAATCTGATTAGATAAAGTAGATGAAAAGTTCCAAGTCTACTAGGCCCAATTAATACTGTATATGAGGCATAGAACCAGTTTTATGCCTTGTTTTAGTTTCCAGTACCAGTCTTTTAATCAAGCAACACCCTTGTCTTTGAATCCTAATCAAAAGCTCTGTCTCTGAGGTCATCAGTTCATCCTATGCCAAACCCTTAAGGGTGGCCCTTAACACTTTGTTGAGGGCCATTTTTTCTTAAGGGGAGGGTAGGTTTGAACTTTTGATCTCAGGGACCTTCGTGTAATCACCCTAGGGGCAAAAAAAATCACAAAAAGACTTAGTATATATTTTTTCAAAATTTATGGGGATTTTTTACTTTTTTTTCACAATTTTTAATTTTTTTTATTGCCAATTTGAATTTATTATTTTTTTAGCCAATTTGAATTTTTTTTCTTTAAAGCCAATTTCTGTTTTTTTTTTTGGTCCTTCTTACCTTGTATGTGCATACCAGACTTGTCTCGTTCCTTGCTTGTGGGTGGCTGTCTTTTTGCTTGTCCACTTTTTCATCTGAGAACCTAGACCTTACCTGGATTTGAACCCTTACCTTCAACTTGCTCTTGTCCACTAGCCGGTGCACTTGTGCTGTATACTGTCAGTAAATTTGTTGAAAGTGAAGGTATTGATGTACCTTAAATCATAGGGCTTTGTAATGGCTTGCATTAATTATCGATTAAAAATACTTATGCATAATTAATGTCTTGTTTATTGTCTGAACGAAACAATGGGGTAATTAATAGAATAAAGGAAGGGGTTAGGTGAGTGGGGTCAAGGTTAAAGGTGCTAAGTTAGCCAAAGTTGCTTAGGGGGATTAGATGGGTGGGGTAGAGGTGCTAAGCTAGCCAAAGGGGAGTGGTGCTAAGCTAGCTAGAGATGCAATTGGGTGTGATCTAAGCATAGCTAAGTTCGTAAATGATAAACGCTGAAAAAATCTAAGCATTTGGGCGGGAAAAAGCTCTGATCCATGAAGCAGATCACGTGACTAGGAGCCTGAAAATTTTCTAAGTTTTTTGGCGGGAAAAAAAACGAAAATTTGAAAAGGGGTGTACCATGAAGTAAACAAACAAAAATATTTTAAAACTCATTTATTATACATTGTTAAAACGAATACATGTCAAACACGTAAACTTTAATCCCAAAAGATAATTCATTTGACAAGAAATAAATGGAATTTCAGTTTGTTTTAAAGTAATATTTTGTATAACCTGAAGCACATCGATTGAATATCGGACTCTTATTCCATATTTGATTCTTTGCCTTGCTGCTTCCATGATTCGGTAATCTAGTTAAAAAAAGGTAAATTAATTAAATGAACAAGATTTATATAAAGAAATCAATTTAGAAAGAGTGAAAAAAAGAAAGGAAAACTTATTATCTTGTGGGTAGTAATCCTTCTCATACCAGACCCTTCTCTTAGATTTTTCGTTAGAAAGCTGAGAAGGTTTTGGGTACGAGAATGAATGGTAATGTACTTGATTTAAGACTCGGCTTCAAATTTAATGATGGAAGATAATAAATGTTTTCTATTAATGAATGTAGGAGTTAAATATAAGAGAGGGACGAAATTGAGTGTAAATAACTTACAGAAAAGTGTGTTTTTTTGTGTGTGTTATTGACGAGGGGCATTTCTAGGTACAGCCAGAAATAAATACAACAACATCCTAAACAGTTCTAAAGATTGGCCGCCTGTACAAAATTAGTATTCAATTAAAAACCAAAGAAGCCTTTGCGCAGTTAAATAATCTTACTTCAACATTGACGGGCAAAAACACACTCAAAAATCAACGAATTTCGACGATTTTTATTCGCTTTTCTAAACCTAATAGTTAAATAAAGTTTATGTATCACATTACCTTTAGTTTTAGAAGTCTAAGATCTTTATTACGGCTGGTTTCTTGACATTTTTGGAACACTTTGATGGCTTCTTTTTGCTTTTCAAAATGGCGGAACAAAACAAGCTTGTTGGATGTCTACGAATCCCCCGAGAATGAAAAATCTGCATGAAAAAGAAAAGTGTACTCTTAAAAAGCGTGCTCTATACAAAAACACCTTCGTCTTTGAAGACTTTAGGATGACCAATCCCTTGAGTGTCATGTCTTTGTCTCTAAGGACAATGAGTTATGAAATGTTTGCTTTACAAAATGTCTTAAAAAGCACTTCAGTTTTAAAATAACAGGACATTTAATACTTTTCAAAACAAATTTCTTATATTTTTTCGTAAGACCGTTATTTCTATTACTTCTAGTTTTCAAGAATTTAAAATTACATAAAATTGCGTTTTGTGAATGCGGTTATTTAGCGCATTGTGAGTTAATGTAATCTTTATTGAAAAAGAAAAGCAAAAACCGTACAAAAGTATGCAAAAGTTAAAAACAGTAGACCGTTGACTAGGTGACCGCAGACCAGAAAGTTCCTTCACACATAACACCATTGCTTTCATATGATTGGAAAAAAATAATTTCAGAAACGTAAAGCCCTCGTCCTTAGGTTTATTTTAGTGCATATTTTTCTAGGAAAAACTCTCTATATATTTCAATAACATTTGGGACATCCAAAACTTTTATGACTTCATGCGAAAAATCCAAATATCTTTGTGCCATCATTCAAAGCTAATAAAGGAATTTCTAATACTTCTTGCGCTTTTTGAGAGAAATCTTTAGTTTTTTTTCTTTAAAGCATTTCCTGGCGATCAATGGAGCTTGGGATCCCTGTGGTAAAATAATGAAACCACAGGCAACCCAGACTAAATTAATTTCGCCTTTTAATTTTCAATGTTGTCAAAACTTTTCAAAATGTTTGCAAATGCAGTTATTTAGAGCATTATTGAAGGTATTATTCACGTAATTTTTGTTGAACATGAGAAGCAAAAACATACAAAAAATTGCAAAAGTGTAAAAACAGTATACCGCTGACCTGGTGACTGCGGACCAGAAACTTCCTTCACTAATTACACCGTTGCTTTTATATAATCGGAAAAAATAGCTTCAGAAGCATAAAGCCCTCATCCTCAGCTTCTTTTTAGTGTATATTTTGTTTATAAAAAGCGGTTTTTTAAATTGACGAAAATTTGGGACCTTCGAAAAAACGCGATTTTAGGGGTCTCAACTTCAAGAGCCTTGTTCTCTATGAAATAATGCAAAAAATCCAAAACTTTTTGTGCCAAGATTTAAAGCTAAGGAAGCAGTTTCTAAAACACAAAGTGCTTTTTAAAAGAAGGTTTTAGTTTTTCTCCTATAAAGCGTTTTTTAACAATGATTGGATTTTGGGATTCCTGTGGTAAAATAATACAGGTTCAAAAGACCAGAAATCTGAATTTTTGTGGCACAAACGTTATATATATATATTCATATTTTTTGCTTACGATATGATCCTAATGTAATGAAGATGCATGCAAGCGTAACCTGTGAATCTTTTTCCAAAAACGATACAAAATTCAATTCATTTTTCACTAAAAAAAATAGATCCTCAACTTATCCAAGACAAACGAAAGGCAATCCTTAAATAAATTATTAAAATATTGCAATTATTATTGCTTGTACAGTTGTTTGTTGGTTCTCTCCTGTGCTTTGAGGGTTTTTTTCTTGGTTCTACAATTCTCCTCCCTCCACAAAAATCAAGGCCACAGGTCTGTTAGCACCTGGTTATCAAGTGCCAAGCCTCGTAAAACAAGAACGGTATTTTGTATCAAGCAAAAGAAGAAGAAAAAAAGTTATAAAATTTTAATTCATAGCGAGTCAGATTGCTTGCCTTGTGAACCAGATTATTTTACTTGTTGTTTCAATATTCTTTCATATCGATCAGGCTTGCAATAACCTGTTATACTGGAATTATTCTATAGTTGAACAGTTAAATATGGGATTGAATATAGTTTGAATATAGTTTGGATTATTTGTTTTTTAAAGGATTTTTTTAATTAGATTTTTAAACGCCTTTTAGTCAACATATCTTGTCAGGTTTATCGCTTTACGGCATGATATCAATATTATATATATATATATACCGGGCTTGCACCTGTTATACTGGAATTCTCCTCCACGAAAATGTTCTAAAACAAGACTAAATAGTTTCATATGGGATGGGACATTGTGAATTAGTCGTTTTTGAGATTTTTTTTTTTTGTCTTTTAACTTTTTTTCGAGCGTTTCAGCAGGTTTATGATTGCGCGAGAGGGCTTCAGGTTTCTGAAATTAAGTATATTTCTCAAATTGTATTAAATCAATGGTGTTAAAAGAAAAGGAATTTTCTAGGCTGCGGCCAACTGTTTTGAAAAACGAAACTTGTATCCAAAAAATGATACCTAATTCTATAAAGCTTTATAAGAATTTAATTTTCTTTCAAAAAAAGGAGCTTGAAATTAGACTAAATGATTCATTTACCACAGGGGCCCCAAAGTCACTTCAATATTATCACAGGTATCCCGTAAATGGTTCCGGGGATGGGGTAAATTAGAGGATCACATGGTTTTTATTACTCTAGAGTTAACCTTTGATGTGGCAACAAAAATCCTACGAACTCCCCCCTCCCTAGCTAGGGATAAGCAACGATCAGTTCCGTATGTTATACATATTAAACAAATACCGGAATACACCTAATTAGCTTGATTGGAAAGTGACAAACCTGAAGTTGTTTCGTAAACATAACGTACTGGGCATCTAGGCGTTGAATCCAGACAGATTCTCGACTTATTCAGTGTTCCATCGTCGTTTCTTTGCTCAATCATATCATCCACATGGAGGACAACCAAATAAATCTTTCTCAAGATACAGTTCAGTGCTTAACAAATGTAAATTTATTTACCAATAGCTTTTTTTCTCATTGGACTATTCAACAATGAGGAATGTATCTTGAGAAACGCCTACTACGCGCTCCAAAAAATTAAAACCCGAGATAAAAGGAATGCTTTTTGAAGATTGTTTTTTCTTGCTGAATAAATCCTTTTGTTCCCAATTTCTGTAAGAGTTGTCACTCAATATAATATAGGGATTTTACTTGGCTCGTGAAAAAATTGTTATCATACATAGTATACACAATCCATTGTTTTCTTTTGTTTTACTTTGACCGTTAGTCACTAATTATCCAACCCTGTTTCACGGGCCAAGTAAAATCGCTCTGGAGCAGGGTGGAGAGGGGGCACAGTCAACTTGAACACAAACACCATCAGTCACACACTCGCAAAATGACAGTAAAATTCCCCCACCCCCTCTCCCCCCTCCCCAGATATCTAGGCTTTGCTACTGGCCTTCTTTAACATCAAATACAATACTTCAGACGAAAAAATTACACAATAAAAATACAACTTTATTAAAATGATAGATGAATCTACCAAATACGATGGCATTTTTATTATCAGATGCGTTACTGTAATCGATTATGCCGTAGGCATTATTTTTTATTATAGTATGATATTTAAGAAAATATTGCGCATCGATGTAATGTATGGGTACCGTGAAGGGCGTAACACACACCTACTTTGCACGATGTATCTAGCCAACTACACACGTATTAGGCACAATATATCTATGGACAGTGCAAACGATGGATCTAGAGCAAATCATGTACGTATATGTCATAACGTGACCGTGTCGTGACCGAGAAGCGCTATCGCGCGCTGTCGTTGGCTTACAGAATGTTGCAATCTTACACTGCGTTTGATGTGAGCAATCTCGTACTAGTAAAAGGACACCAAATTATCACACAGGAAACATTCTGCGCATTAAGAGTAAATACATCACACACTAAAAAACGATCCACAGGATATTCAAGTTGTACACGTACTCTGATTTTAATCTGATACGAGCAATGTGAGTTGTTCATATATTAAATGAACATACTGTGAATCTATACATGCATTAGGGTATTTAATCCTCGCTGTACCCCGCGCATCTAACATATCAAATACACTGTGCATCATATACTAACAATATACCCTGTACATCTAACACACCTGGTGTGTGCAGTGTATCTAATACATGTAGAGTGCACAGGGTATTCAATACTCACTGTACCCTGCTCATCTAACATATTAAATACACTATGCATCATATACTAACGATATACCCTGCACATCTAACATATTAAATACACTGCGCATCATATACTAACAACATACTCTGTTACGCACCTGGTGCGTGCAGTGTATCTAATACATGTAGAGTGCATCTAGCAACCTATTGCTGATAGTCGTAATGCCTACTGAGCATTTCGTGTGTAATATAACACAGGATAGCCGTCCTCTGATCACCATGTGTCTTAGTCACGTGGCAGCCATGTTTATTCTCATAAGAATACACTTGAATGCGAGGCTATACCCGGAGCAATTTATTGTTCGAACCAACATGGCTGCCACATGAAAAAGGCCCACGAACACAGCACAGTTAAATCTAAATATACCAATAGATGACAACAACCCTTCACCTTGCTTGTATCAAAACTCCAACAAGGGAAAGAGTACTCCCTATCTTCCATGCATCTGTTCACTGGCCAAACACAAAACATAATATATACACATGCGGAATAATTATCTAGGGTATCAAAAAGGTCACCACCTTTCTCGCTTTGACGCATAGGCACAGTTACCTTTCAAGATGGCACCAGGAACTGTGAAGGGAAAAAGTAGCGATTTCAAGGAAAGGTTGGAAAGAATTGGGGTCACGTTGGCATTGCAGTGCATTGTGGGACTATAAAGGGGACATAGCTTCAAGACACCTATTATATCCCTAAAACAGTAAACTCGACCCCAATTTTTTGCTGATCCTGTGAATGCCTAATGTTCTTACCTTTTCACAGGAAATAAAAGTCTGATTACCAAGGCAGGATTTCCACAATTCTTGATCATTTCTTACGGTCACACTTGTAAGCTCTCTAACTGATGTTACCTACACGGATATCAAATGTAAATATTTAAGAGACAGGATCCAATAGTAACACCACACACTGGACAAAGTAAGTGATGACTGTTGGCAAGTCTCTCCAAAACCGATAACTACAGCGAATATAAGAAACAAGAAGTACAATAGCGCATCAGCAGGAAAAAGTACTATGATAGAAGATATGAAAGCGGATCACTATGCAAGTAGTAATATGAACAAGCATTATTTAACGAATAAGACAGTTCTTTTCTGTTCAGTCATAAAGCACAAAAGAAAATGAAAGAAGTGTAAAGAGCTTGTGGTTCTCACGCTTCATGAGTGTTTTCGGCGCTCCCTGCGAGTGCTTCATTGCTGAAGAGAGCATGAAAAACTGTTTTAATATAAAGAAATAAAAAACCCGTTGTAGTTTTCAATGCCTTTACAATTACTTGAAACTCGGCTGTGCTCCATTCATAATAAATCACAGTTCTCGACCAATCAGAGCGTGCGTAATATATAAGATACATAATGATGGCAAACAAGATGGATAATAAGTAATACTGTATCATGATAATGCATGAATAGGAAACAACTCACTCAATTGGTGGTTTAGTATTGCAAGATCGAGATTTAGGCTGGGGAAGATCCAGGAATTTGTCAGGGGGGTGTCGCAAATGAAGAAATATATATATAGGTTTTAAGGGTGTCTCTTGAACCGCAGGGTACCCCCTGGATCCACCCCTGTTAGATATACCTTTTGTATCGAACGTTTCATTACATTACACCAACATAGTAAAGAATACCAAGGGGAGCAGTTTACTGTTCTTGTTTGGAATAATGAGTCCTAAGGAAAGAAATTGTTCAAAATGCCCATGAGAAAATAGGTGCTATTCTGTCCCTTAGGCCCTGGCTAAACGAGGAAACATGTTTACCGCTCGCATGTTTCCTCGATGTTTCCCAGTTTAGTCTCATGCCAACATTGCTGCGTGCAACAAATTTTCCTTCCAAGACGCAAAAAATGTATTTGCTGTGCGGCAGAAACATTCCATGTATGGAAACATTGTTTCCCGATGTTTCCTGACAGTTTTGCCACCTTAGGAAACATTTAAGGAAACATGTTTCCTTGTTTAGCCAGGGCCTTAGTGACAGACAAAGCATTTTGGAAGAGAGGAATATCGCGTATAAAAGATCATATATTTATCCTATGACAAATTCTAAGCAAGAAACAGATATATATAGATTGTTAAATTGAGAAATGTTCGAATATTCGTAATACGAGTTTTTCAGAAGCAAATTACAATAGATAACAGCAGCAATTACCATAATAAAAAAGATATATATATATATAGATAGATAGAAAGATAGATTATGAAAATATAGACAATACATTAATACACGATGTAATAACAAAATTGAATATTCCATGCAATCTAAGGCAAGACTAAATTCATTCTAAATCTTACGTCTTAACAGGCGTTAAAAATGCCCATCATTTTCCATAGTTCACCGCTAAATCCTGATAAACCAAATTTATGATAATTGTAAGCCAACAGGTGGCAGCTAAAGTACAAGAGAGAATTCTTTGATCTGTGTAATTACGAAGGCAAGTTAACTACATGCACAGAAAGGACACAGGGTAGTATCCACGAGTTAGATTCAGGATATTCACGTGACCAAGGAAACAGCCAATTTTGCACTTCACTCCGTCCTGGAGTTATTTAATTTCTATTCGTTCATTAACTGTTCTACAGTTAACTTGACAATAGTATTTTTTCTAGACGCCTAATCGCGTAATTATGAAATGGCTAGAAATGTATTGTCGACACGAATTCGCGATAAAGAAAAGACCTTTTTGATAAAATTTGCAAATCCTGACTGCAAATTGAATACAGTGTATCCGTTAGTAACGATTTTAAATCGGCAATCAAATTGGAATTCCTTTTTTGGAAGTTTAACGCTTTATTATCTCTTCTAATTAAAAAATATTCTAAGTTGACACGGATCTAAAAAAAACCCACACTCTTTACTAAAAACATTCATATTTATACTTTACAAGAATGAGTGAGGACCTGCTTTAAATTCTCGTTCTCTGATTGGTTAATTTGGCAGGTGGCACTGGTCCTCATGTGGTGGTAGGCTTTAACCCCTCATTGACTAAACAATGGCACTCAACGCATGCGTACGTAATCTGGGCAAAAAAATACGCGAAGCGGATTTGGAAAATATTCTTCGTTGATATTATCAAGTATTTGTCTAATTTCAAAGCCTATATTATCGTGTTTTTCTTTGCCAAAGATCCGAAACTAGACTAGTTCAATTACCTATAGTGTTTGTGGATTAGTATATGGTTTGTGTTAAGATCCATATCATTTTCATGGAGGAATGAGTATGTAGGTCAATACTGAAGCAATCTGACCAAAATGGACCTTTTACAATACGTTAGTCACAAACACATGTCAAATAAGCACCGAACGGACTATTGATATCACCCAGGATTGGCAGCTTATGCTGTAACGTGCGAGAATAAGTTGACACTAAATTATGACCTCTGAAAAACATTGCCGGATAAAACTGTTGGCAATATTCGGGCAACATATAAAAAGCCCCAAAGAGGAGCAAGAAATCTTCGAAACAACTTCAATGAAGCCAAAGTAGGTTATTAATTTCAAAGCAATGATCAATCGTAGAGTCTCCAAAGCTAAAGCCCTTGTGGTTTTCTCCGTTATTAATTTGATTCTAATTTTGGCGGTCATCAAGTTCTACAAGCTATCACTTATAATATCACTTAAAGGAAAGAGTTTTCCAGAAACACGTAGAATATTGTTGGCTCGGGATACTAATAAAAAAAGGTAAGTTCAACAGTAACATATTATGCCTTAAAGTATATAACTTTGCACTTATCGTCCATCGATTCCCATTTTAAGCCTCCATAAAAAGGCACACACCAACAAATTAGAATGTAGTAATTAGTTGTATAGAGAACATTAATAAAATTAGCAGAATATATATATATATACTTCCATAACGATTAAGGATTAGCCGGTTATCTCGATAACTCGTTATGGATAAATAAAAACAACATCTTGCAGATTGTTCAGGACAGTTTTTTGAGTATTGGGAGAATATAAACTGCGAGAATAAAGTTTATATTGCCAATTATTGCTAATTTGCTTTTCCGTAATTTGCTTGTCATATGACAACGTTCTTGCAATTAGGTGTATATTTTATATCATATGAAATATGTACGCATGTCTCTACTGTGATACTAGGGATCATCCAATGTTTAGGACGGGAAGGGTGCCGGGGAAATAGCCGATAGAGTTTTAAAATTGCCGCCAATACCTAACTGAAATAATTTGCAAAAACGCAGGGTTATTATCAGTAAAAATCAGCAGTGAGCCCTCTTTTTCTTTCTTGTAAATATTTGATGCTTTCCTTAATTCTTCCGGCCCTTCCCCCTACAGAAAAAAAAGGATGCTGCTTCCTTAACAAGCTGGTAGCTTGTAGAGCACGACAGAAACTACATCGTGGCTTAGGAATGCGAGGCGTAGCTATTTTGAGTAGAGTCTTTCTCTTAATTTTTGAGTGCTCTACAGCTCTAGAGTGTTTATTTCTGAGTGCCCTACAGTGTTTATTTCACAGTAAAGAGAGACTTAAGCAGCCATTGCTTTTATGAAATATTTTTGAACAACTTTGCGCGAGCGTCTTTATCCTCTAATATAAACACGTCAATCAGTGCGCGCGTTATTTCTCAAATATTAAATATGTATATAGAAATGTGGATTCTAGACAACAACGTTAGCTTTTTGACGCTTAAGTTTCAAGCTCAATTATAGTCCCTTTCACAGTTCCCTGCGACATCTTGAAAGGTAACCGTGCCCTTGCATTGAAGCGAGACGAACGTCGAGCTTGCAAAGATTGAGACCTTCACGACTTCCCTTCAAGAAAGCAACAGTAACGCAACTTTGGAGCGAGAGAATAAATAAACTCTGGACCCAGGGTACGCACAGCGCTGCTATGCTAATAGAAATATAACCGCGTTATTCTAAGGTTTAGTTTCTTTTGTATAATTTACAGCTGTAGTTTACGCAGATTTATAAAAAATTGATACATATGATAGTTATTTCTCATCAGAGGGAAAGGATTAGCAGAAATTAGCTGACTTCAATAGTAGACCGGCTATGAAAGCGCATGGTTTTATTGTTTCTTTTGTCCTGCAAACTCTAAGGTTTGATCAGTTGTGTAAACACTCTCAGATGGATATAAACGTTAAAGGAAAAAGATCAGTTCCGTAAAATAAAATGATATAAGTTCTCAGAATTCAGAGGTAACTGCCTATTATTGAATGTTCGATTAGAGCCAAAGAATGTGCGCGCGCTTGAAAATCGCTGAATTACATGTCATCCAACATGGCGACCACAAGTTGTATCCGTATATTTTTTATCACGAGGAAGAAATATACGCTACCGATATAGAACTTTTAACATATCATCCAACGTGGCGCTACAACTTGTATTCATATATTTTTTATCACGAGGAAGAGATAATGATATACGCTTTCTATATTGACCTATTAACGCATCATCCAACATGGCGCTACAACTTGTATTCATATATTTTTTGTCACGAGGAAGAGATAATGATACACGCTTTCTATGTTGACCTATTAACGCGTCATCCAACATGGCGCTACAACTTGTATTCATACATTTTTTATCACGAGGAAGAGATAATGATATACGCTTTCTATATTGACCTATTAACGCATCATCCAACATGGCGCTACAACTTGTATTCATATATTTTTTATCACGAGGAAGAGATAATGATATACGCTTTCTATATTGACCTATTAACGCGTCATCCAACATGGCGGCCACAACTTGTATTCATATATTTTTTATCACGAGAAAGAGATAATGATATACGCTTTCTATATTGACCTATTAACGCGTCATCCAACATGGCGGCCACAACTTGTATTCATATATTTTTTATCACGAGGAAGAGATAATGATATACGCTTTCTATATTGACCTATTAACGCGTCATCCAACATGGCGGCCACAACTTGTATTCATGTTTTTTTATCACGAGGAAGATATAAACGCTACCGATATTAACCTATTTTTCTTTTTCTATTATATTTTTTTAGTTGTGTACCAAAGAAGAACGTCGTCTTTATTAAAACCCACAAAACAGGAAGCAGTACGATCACGAATATCCTTAGTCGCTATGGCGACCGAAACAACTTTGCATTTGTGCTCCCAAAAGACGGACATAATCGTCTCGGCTGGCCCTGGTTTTTAAAGCTTGATCATGTGTTGCATTACAACAATACCAAGCCCAATATACTAAGCAGTCATTCAAGGTATAACCGAGCTGTC
Organism: Actinia equina; assembly: GCA_011057435.1. Lineage (NCBI taxonomy): Eukaryota > Metazoa > Cnidaria > Anthozoa > Actiniaria > Actiniidae > Actinia > Actinia equina. Next base: position 25,483 of record WHPX01000347.1, on the reverse strand, counting down.
TTGGAACAACTGATGCCCAATGATACCGTTTACGTGACAATATTGCGTGACCCGGTAACGCAATTCGAATCGACGTTTTCATATATGGGATTCGGGAAGCTTTTGGGAATAACGAATAAGTCGGATCCTCTTATTGCATTTTTCGAGAACCCGAAAGAAATCCTTGTGAATTATTTGCTAACGCAAGACTTGAGGATTTATAGCGACAGACTCAAGCTTATAAGGAATGGTATGTTTTTTGATCTAGGGCTAGAGCCTAAAGACTTTGAGAACAAAGATAAAATTGACAAATCTATAAAAGACTTGAATTCTCAGTTTCACCTCGTCATGTTGATGGAACACTTCGACGAGTCACTTGTTCTTCTGAAACAGCTTTTGTGTTGGGATATCAACGATATGATTTACTTCCACTTAAACGAACGACACACTTCGCAAAAAAGGACGCATTTTTCTAATAGTTTAATCGATAAGATTCGAAATTGGAGCTTTGCGGATGTGAAGTTGTACGAACACTTTCGTAAAGTTCTGATCGACAAATTGTCTCATCAAGACGAGGATTTTAACAACGAAGTAAAAAGTTTACAGTTTCGAAATTACTACCATAAGCATTCGTGTTTAACCGAAAACGACGATGCTACAACCCAAGGCCTTTATGATGCAAATGTTAGAACGTTCACTATTCGACAGCATATTACATCAGCTTTACGAAGAACTTGTGATCGAATGTTGTGGGATGAAATCAAATATTTGAAGTACCTCAGAAAAAAGCAAGATGAGATGTTTCGTACAAAGACGTCGTGGTTTGATAGCATTCCAGGGTATAAGTGGTTTACCTCAACTGTATTTAGTTGATATAAGTGTCCCCGATTAGTGTGCTACTCGTGGCATGCTAGAAGTTTGACACATTAATAAAGTTTATGTATGTGTGTTTATGTGTGTAACGTTAAAATTCGCTATTTTCACATAATACATTGCGGTTTTGGGAGAGGGAAAAATCCGCACTTATTATGTTGAAGATTGATCAAATATGTACCCTTAAACAGTCCCAGAATGCACTGCAATGCCAAGTTTTTTTTTCAGTCTCGAAAGGGCTAAAAGTGTACGTTTAATGTTACCACTCAAAAACCAAAAGGAAGAGGGAAAACATTATACCCAAAGGGAAGAGGTTTAATATTTAGTAAATGGTCTTACTTTTATCCAAAGGACGAAAATGATTATTACGTTTGTATGCACGAGAAGAGATATAAGATACAACTCCATGTTTTCCCATTTCAGACCACGTGTCATTCTCTTGAATATCATTTCTATGTTTAACGTCTGTATGCACGAGAAGAGATATAAGATACAACTCCATGTTTACCCATTTCAAACCACGTGTCATTCCCTGGAGTATCATTTCTTCGTTTAACGGTCGCGCTTGTGACGACATGATATGGATACGACTCGTTTTGAGCTTTGAAGACTAAGGAAACAAGGGCAAGAAGTTCAGATCGCCAAAAATAAAGTGTAAAAAATAAAATAAAAATGAATAACAATCAGTGTGCATATATTTTAGTTTTACGAAAGTGCCTTCTCATAGTGAAGTGGCATATGGTAATTTTTTGGTAATATTGTTACAGACTGGAAGAAAGCATTAAATTAGTCTCAAAGTTAATTTAGCCCATGTAGACCATATTTAGAAGGTTTGCCACGAAATCCGCTGCTGTCGGGGGAGGGGTATTTTTAGTTTTATCTCTGAAGGGTGGTAACAAAGAATGCTATGGAAGACATACGCACATATGACCCACCCCTCCCCATCCAAGACCAATTTTTTTCCCCTGATTTAGATTTCACTGGCACCCCTTTTGAATTTGTTTCAAGTGACATAAGGACATTCTGTACCAAATTGGTGCTTTTTTTTCGGATTGTAACAATCTAGGCATTATTAATAAAGTAACCTCACTATCAATAATAAGTGCTTCCATGATCATGACGATGTCGGAAACAAAAAATTTCAAGAGAAATGTCGTGGACTTGTCGTGGACTTGTCGTGGCCTTGTCGTGGACTTGTCGTGGCTTTGACTTACTTTGTCACGACGACCATTCCGCTTTCGTATGGCTTTGAAAAGCTTAGTGCCGTTAGGGTGCCGTGCTGTGACCGTGATGTTTTCTAGAATTTTGATTGGCTGATTTTTTTTCTCGCGCGATCTTGGCGTTACCGTGTCCGCGCCGTGCTTACGCCGTGTTCCTGAGATTTTATTGGATGGAGAGGAAATTCTCGAGCAAAATTATTGGTCTGGCGTATACCTTGCCGTGTCACAACCGTGTTTTGTGTCGTGAGCTTTCCAGTCATATGAAAACTTCTCTCGATCTATGACAAGCAGTTTTAATTCCTAAGCTAACGTGTGCTGCGGTACTGAAAAAAATAACACTTAACTACAATTTTGAGCTTACCTCCGAATTTTAGCTGGGAATGACGGTAGACCAACTATATCGTATTTGTATATCGTACTTGTATAGTAACTCACTTAGTCTTCATGCTGCTTGAAACCTCAGTTCTTTAAATCGCTGAAACTCTCATACATATTCAAATATCCCTGTATTTACGACAGTACAACATCTGTTTAATCCAGATGACGTTTCTTTCGATATTTTCTATGGTTTCACATATCTATAAACAGCATAATAAAGCAGTTGCTTTGAAAACCATTCTGATTTAGAAGTACTGACTGTAGTTACTTTTAAATCTTGCTTCAAAATGGTCGAATGAGTAGTGTGATTTTAATGCAGTGGTTCTCTGAAATACCAGTGCAAACTACGTGTCGTTCTCTGCGAAAAGGTGCAAAGGTTGCTATACGAACCCGAAAAGGGAAAAATTTCAGAGGAGAAACAATGCAATGTTTTTTTCACGCATGAAAATTATTTCCCAAAGAAAAAAGAATCCTATTGTATTTCTTATAACGAATCAATGCTTTTTTGATGTGCACAAAGTAAGGTAATTCTTGAAATAAATCGTGAAATGAGGTAAATCTTGAAATAATTATAATAACAATAATAATAACTTCATTTATCCTACAAAAATGGATCAGCTAGTACCTTGGTAAAAGCTGGTAATAACCCATGTGTAGCAATAGAAATAAAAATATTCTCTATTATAAACTCTATAAAGTTAGCTATAATAAGTCAAATATAAGATATAATTCTAAGTCTAAACTGTTAAGAAGCGAAAAAACGGGAGGAAAAACCTAAAAAAAAAAAGATAAAATAAATATGTATGTGTATAATTCAGGTAAGAGGTAAAAAATTCTACTAAAACCTAATTAAATGCATGAACAATTTCTTTAAAAGGTATTTTAAGGTTTGCCATCACAAAATAAAATACAGCTAGATTTGTATTTGATAGAGCAAAAGAAATAAACTCATACAAAACCGTAGAATCCAAATGCGCATAAAATCTCTGGGATTTCTGCGCGCGCTAAAGTTTGCGTTCTAAAAATCAATTAAACATTGTTAAATTAACTGTCTGTTGACTTCACTTGTTTGACAATTCCATAAAACGAGTTTTTTTCTCGTTGACAAGACGAAATGGCAACCATAGATGATATGATTGAGATTTCAGAGATCAGTGACGCCGCGATAGCCGCGAATCTCAGCGGGAGACTGAAGAACGAAAGCATTTACGTAAGTGATGGAATAATACTAAAAACGATAATTCATAGATAGAAGTATATATGAGCGGAGACTTGATTCATAGTCACGCTGGATCGTTGCGTCGCCTAGAATAAGAGTCTCGCGACTCTGAAAAAAAAATCAACCTGTGAGTTGATTGTTGCGTGCATAGAATATTAAATGAAGTGGTAGTGCGTGTGAGTGTGAGTGAAAAGTGTCCCCAATTAGTGCGAATGAGCTAGAACGACTAGACACTTGAATAACTGTGATTGGTTCATTGATTGATTCAGTAATGATAAAAAAGGTAAATTATACACCGTGAAAAAGATGAAAAAACTTACTGACGTTTCGGACGCTAGTCCTTCGTCGGAGTAAAAGAGAAAGAAGTGGTAGAAAGGAGTGTATATATGATAGATTAAAGAGTTTGAGAGCGAGATTAGAGCTAATGTTAGGAAAAGAAACTAAAAAGCTTACCATTTCCTTGCGGAGTTCCTTGATGATGTTCTCTTTTACTCCGACGAAGGACTAGCGTCCGAAACGTCAGTAAGTTTTTTCATCTTTTTCACGGTGTATAATTTACCTTTTCATCATTACTGTTTCATTAGAAACACCGACGCAGCTCACACTAGTTTTAGCTAGTTATACCTTTTCATTGATTGATTGATTATTGAATGAATGACCTCAAGATGATGAAAGAAAAGCAACATCATCAAACTCACTTTAGACATACATAAATCGAAATTAAGACTTTTAAAACGCTAAAAAAATTTCATTTAGAGTTCTCGTTTTCGTTTTTATGACTTTTCAGACCCGTAAGAAGTGTAAGGTCAGAATTACATGAAGAAAATCAAATTTGCACAACTCGGAAACAAAACGGCAAAACGAATTAAAAGTTTCTACTCTTAGTCACAACATAGTTCTTCAAAACATGTTAAAGAATCGAGTTTATAGCTTTCATAATTAATTTTAAGTTGTTATTTTCTTGGACTATGACGTCACGTGCAAACGAAGAATTTAAAGCTATTTGTTTCGCGCATTTATGTAAGAGCAAAAAATATTCCAGTTTGTATATATATTAACGGCGCACACTAGGTAATGAATGAGTCTTTCTTTTAAAAAACGCTGATGTCACTGTAATAGACGGCCCTACGTCCCTTAATACAAGCAGTTGAGCGAATACGAACTTTAGAAATGAAAAAAGCAGCTCAGCATTAGTTAAAGGACGGAGTTTCAGCTCATATAATTAACTACTTTGCCAACCAGCATATTTTCCCATTGAAGCTTGAAATCACTTTTTCAAGTCTTTCTTCACAGCGTTCGCTTTCATCGCTCATTCACTGTGATGATCAACACATCTATCAATATTTTCCCATATAAATCCCTATGAAATATTTGTTTTTATATTTAATGCCTTTTTTTTATTGTTATAAGCTAAGACTCCCATACCCTACTAATATAGAGGTGCTCTTTTCATTTCACACGTTCATTTTGACACAGCTGCTCGTTCTAAGGGAGATAGGGTAACCTGACCTGTTGGTGCAATGTTAGTGCCCACACACACACAAAAAAACACCATTCGTTTTCACCTGCTCGTTTTACTCTAATTTGCGCATGCTCTTTCGTATAACGTTATTTCTGATCGCGTTTTTGTCGTATTGATCGTATTCGTGTGGAAGGGCGAAAATTAATCAAAAACGCTAAGTGTGAAAGAAAAACAATTTTTTAAATGGATATGTTCTCAAACTACGCAAGTGGATACGTATGGATGGGACCGGATGTAAGTTTTGTTCTACGCATAGTTAAAGAAGCGGAATTTTTTATTCCATGGGGTTTCCAAAGCATTCCGCTTCATCTTATCAAAGCATAGATAATTGAGCTCCATTAACTATGATCAAGAGAATAATTAGCAAAAGACGATCTGCGCTTGCGCGCTGTATACGTTTGCGTCGCTTTTGAAAACAAGGACTTAAAACAAACTGTATACCAAATCAGAAACTTAGAAGCAGCAATGTTATCAACAGCGGAGTTGGTTGAGGTGAGTGTCTCCATAGCGGCAATGCTTGGGTCATTCCTGGGCAATTGCCTCCTCTTCTACGTGTTGTATGTCACCAAATCACTTCGCCGCTCAGCATCGCCTAACTTGATACTCAACTCTGCTATCATAGACCTTCTTAATGCTTTGATCAACATACCTTTTGCTCTCGACTATTTGATCTTTCAAACTGGTAACTTAGACAACCATGTGGCTCCTCCGTTTGCCAACTTCATGATCACATTGTTCTTGCTGTTGACCTTGCATTCAACGTTGGCCATGATGGGAGACAAAGTCCTGATACTCAAGTACCCAGTATTTTATCATAACCATTGCACTGTCAAGAAAGCACGCCTTGTTTGCCTAGCCCTCTGGCTGTCGGCTACTATTTTGACACTTTTCGTGTATGGTCTAAGACACGGCTTACAAAGCTCCAATAGTTCCTCTACTATGATAGAGTACCTGACCGCTCACCACAGAGGCAACGGAAAGTTTTATGTTTTTGCAATGATTTTTCTCGCTTTCTTACTTCTTCTATTATTCTGCGCCATAACCTACCGAGCACTGAAAACTGTCTCCAAGGAAAGAACTGAGTTAGAAATAACGATACAAAACGACACGACAGGCGAGGAAAGGGCAAAAGATCTTCGTCAAACCGCACAGGTCAAAAAGAACTCTTATGCCTGTAGTACAGTTCTAATAGTACTTATAGTGTACACAATAAGCTTTTTGCCAACACTGCTTAACTCACTTTTACGAATATTGAATGTTACACAGTTAAAGTACAACAGAGAACAGATCTTTGTCCCTCTGTTTTGCTCTCAAATCGGTGCTGTATTAAATCCTTTCATATTTATTATACGATCAAAAAACTACCGCAAGGAAACATTAAGTCTCGTAACGAGGCTCTGCATGCTGTAATTGTGCCATCAGCATTCGACCTTCAATCCTCGTTCAATGAAATCGAGGATTTGATAACTATAAAAATAATGATATTAGGAATGATAGCTGATGTAAAATCTAGTCGTACTGTTTATACCAATTAAATATGGAATTAAATCATTTAGAGGTTCAAAAAGTCTCTCTCTCTCGTTGTGACGTCATTTCGTTTACAAGTCTCCAAATTTAGTTGCAAATATACGAAATATGTTTGAATGTAGAATCTTTATTTCAGGTAGTACACTTTTCAGCTTCCAATATTTGGAGAGTACTACGTAAGCTTTCAAATGAAGCCCAATAGAATATGTCTTTTGTCGTTATTTTATACGAATTTCAATTTATATTTAGTGCATTACTTCCGAATCTAGAGGACGTGTGAACAAGTATCAATGCTTTGATAATGATCTTTGATGACTAATGCATCCACTAGAAATGACCTTGACAGAACACTTCTAATTTTCATTCGATGTTATTGCAGACCAATATCGGACGAGTGTTGATATCTGTTAATCCGTTTAAAGAGATTCCGTTGTATGGGATGGGCGCTGTTAAACTTTACGCGGGAAAACAGCTAGTCGAGGACAAAGACCAGAATACCGAGGAAATACTTATCCCATCAAAACGTGATAGAGCATCAAGGTAAGTGTGAATGACTTACAAATATCTAACAAAATAAACCCTTTATTTGTCTCTTTCTTTGCTACTCAGCTCTCCTCTGTCAGTTCCACCCACGCCCCAAGCTCGGTAAAAAACGCGTGTTTACTTAATTCTTCGATTTTTTTTCAGATGTACGACTGCTCGTCTTGTTGGACTTCTATCTGTAGGAGTTTCTGGCGGAAAATTCAAGAATTTTAAGGCAAGCCACCTTGTTTTAGAAATAAAATAGTTCATGCAATACGCGACAGTCACATCTGATTTTTAGAAAATTGATAACATCTTCGTCAATTGATATTTTCTAAGACGACTTGAGTTGAATTGCATTTTAAATCTTGCTTCATTGCAGGGGCCCAAAGCTCCACACATTTACGAAGTAGCAAACAATATGTTTATAAACATGATGATGGAAGGAGAAAGCCAATGTGTAATCATAAGGTATGATTTTATATAGATCAAATAAATGTCACGGTCAAGTACCTCTAAATCAACACCTCAGTGCTTATATGATTCGCGGCTAATGCGTCGTCTTTCACCGCTGTGAGTCCAACGAGTCGGGTTGCTGGCTCGAGCCCTGCGGTCGCCACATGTGAATTGAGTTTGTTTGATTGGTTGTTCTCTCCTATACTAAGAGGGTGTTTTCGGTTTCCTCCCTCCATGAAAATCAGCATGTGAGTTAAGTGTTGTGTGCATAGGATATTGAATGAAGTGGTAGTGCTTGTGAATGAAAAGTGTCCCCAATTAGTGCGAACGCGCTAGAACGACTAGACACTTAAATATAAAGTGATTTATAAAGTGATTCACATATCCCGCTATTACAGACACTCGTCTTCGTCCTGTTATACCCTGTTAAAACGGATCCCGTCCCCCACTTTGACGTCATGTACCTACTCTTAATTTTGACACTTCGATAGGATTTAATTGCATTAACTGAATGATTTAAGATTCGACATAAACGGTTTTGTTATCTCTAAGTGCACTTAGCTCAATATTTTTATTGATGTTAGTGGCGAAAGTGGAGCAGGCAAGACAGTATCGGCTAAACACGTGATGAACTTCTTAGCGAAAGTATCTGGCGAAGGGACTTATCAAGTAGAGGTAAGAAAGCCGATAGTTTTGTATAACTCATTGATGGAACTTTTCTTTTGTTAATAAAAGACGTAATGTACTTTTCGCGTGGACCCTGATGACTGTTAACCATGAATGTTTACAAATGGTAATTCATTCAGCCCGTGATGGATATCAAGCAAATATTGGGACACACGGTAGTTATTTTGTGGGGCAAAACAATACATTTTGCATTCGGGAAATATATCAAATCTCTTGTCTCTTCCGAAAATCTGTGTTTTTCAATTCTTACAAGATGGCTTCCGTATGAACCACGTTATAATGGCAGCCCTAAAAACTGAACCCTATATATCTTAAACTACATCTTAAGGTTAATGTATACATTAACGATAACCAATATGTTTGAATGATGGCGTCATTTGACAGTTTATTTTGTTCAGTTATTTAGTCTTACTATTGTGCCGTACCATGATCGTGAAGTTGTCTAGAATTTTAATTGGCTGATTTTTTTCTCGTGCAATGTGATTGGTCTGAAAGTGCTGTGACTTTGGCGTGACCGCTTCTGTGTTTATGCCGTGTTTTGGGTATTTGATTGGATGGAGAGTACATTCTCGTGCAATGTCATTGGTCTGGCGTATCCCTAGCTGTGTCAAGAACGTGTTCGTGCCGTGAGCTTTTTACAGTCGTGCGAAAACTAGGGATATATTAGAAATAATTATTTTTAGGTAATAATTTAAACAAGAAAGAAAATTTGCCAAGCATTATGGTAGTGGGAGTCAAATAACGCCATCATGCAAACGTCCTATTGTCTAATGCATGTTTCAGCACGTTAAGGATACCATATTGCAATCCAATCCATTACTAGAAGCATTTGGAAATGCAAAGACAGTGATGAATAATAACTCCAGTAGATTTGTAAGTAACATGACATTGTATACCACCGTGACATATGCGTGACATGATACACTCGTGTGACGTATTTGGTCATTAGGGTGCTAACTGTATAAACCAAATTCGTTGTTTGGTATAGTGCATGATATATGGTGACTGGTGTTGGTGATTGGCTGATGTTTGGCATAGTGCATGTTATATATGGTGACTGGTGTCGGTGATTGGCTGATGTTTGGCATAGTGCATGTTATATATGGTGACTGGTGTTGGTGATTGGCTGATGTTTGGCATAGTGCATGATATATATGGTGACTGGTGTTGGTGATTGGCTGATGTTTGGTATAGTGCATGTTATATATGGTGACTGGTGTTGGTGATTGGCTGATGTTTGGCATAGTGCATGTTATATATGGTGACTGGTGTCGGTGATTGGCTGATGTTTGGCATAGTGCATGATATATATGGTGACTGATGTTGGTGATTGGCTGATGTTTGGTATAGTGCATGTTATATATGGTGACTGGTGTCGGTGATTGGCTGATGTTTGGCATAGTGCATGTTATATATGGTGACTGGTGTTGGTGATTGGCTGATGTTTGGCATAGTGCATGTTATATATGGTGACTGATGTTGGTGATTGGCTGATGTTTGGTATAGTGCATGTTATATATGGTGACTGATGTTGGTGATTGGCTGATGTTTGGCATAGTGCATGTTATATATGGTGACTGATGTTGGTGATTGGCTGATGTTTGGCATAGTGCATGTTATATATGGTGACTGATGTTGGTGATTGGCTGATGTTTGGTATAGTGCATGTTATATATGGTGACTGGTGTTGGTGATTGGCTGATGTTTGGCATAGTGCATGTTATATATGGTGACTGATGTTGGTGATTGGCTGATGTTTGGTATAGTGCATGTTATATATGGTGACTGGTGTTGGTGATTGGCTGATGTTTGGTATAGTGCGTGTTATATATGGTGACTGGTGTTGGTGATTGGCTGATGTTTGGCATAGTGCATGTTATATATGGTGACTGATGTTGGTGATTGGCTGATGTTTGGTATAGTGCATGTTATATATGGTGACTGATGTTGGTGATTGGCTGATGTTTGGTATAGTGCATGTTATATATGGTGACTGATGTTGGTGATTGGCTGATGTTTGGTATAGTGCATGTTATATATGGTGACTGATGTTGGTGATTGGCTGATGTTTGGTATAGTGCGTGTTATATATGGTGACTGATGTTGGTGATTGGCTGATGTTTGGTATAGTGCATGTTATATATGGTGACTGAGGTTGAAGATCGATCGTTTCGGAATGGTGAAGTTGATGGAATTCTTGATTTTGAATAATTTCCAAGGGATTAAAGTAACGAAAGCCATGACCTCCATGTTGGAAGACATAACAAAATAAATTATTGAAAAATCTTTTTCCAAATTCTTTCAACACGGAGGCTATGACTTCATGTGCAAACGAAGAATACTTTGATGATGTGCAATATGAGGTGATAACTGGTGTTGGCGCATCTGAAGATCGTGTTGGTAGTTGAGGGTGTCGTCACGCAAAGATTGTATAAGTAGCAGATGTTGGTAATTGATGGTCACGGCAGTGGTACATGGTCGTAATCATGGTAGCGTTTGTCTTACTATCCGTGTATCATAAGTATATCGTTGTTTGTTTTATAATCTAGGGTAAATTTATGGAAATCCAATACAACGATAAAGGTCAGCCTGATGGAGGAAAGATATCTACGTTTCTATTAGAAAAGGTATTGTTCCGAAAGTAATAGACTCTTCCATCATCGGCGTAAAGTTTTCCAATTTCAAAACCACGTGTCAATCTCTTGAGAATAATATTATTTGTTTGAGTCTTCTTATGTGCATTTGTTATACAAAGAAATGCTACTCAAGACAGCGACACGTGGTCTGAAATGGGTATTATTTCCCTCCTGCTAAAAGGGTCTATTGAAAAACGTTTTACTCATTTTCATTTTCGACTTGACTAACATAATCTTTCTTTAAAAAATTTGAAGTCTCGAGTTGTCTCGCTTGCCGAAGAAGAACGCAACTATCATATATTTTACCAGTTGCTTGCTGGGTGTACCCCGGAAGAGATGGGTAAGGTGGTGTTGATATATTATTGCTTTGAGATCACACTAAGTAGTCCACGCACAATATATCGCTTTTTAAAAAAGGAAGGCGAAAGTTTTACATACTGTTTTTGTGCCATGTTGCATGATGCAAGTTGAGTACCAAGCTTTGAATGTTATATTTAGCAATTATTTGCAGAAGGCGAAGTAAATATTCTCCATATTCACTGAACCTGAGGCGAATAATTGTTGTAGCATATACCAGCTCGCGTACAGAGTAACTTATTTTTATATACAATAATTCAATAAAAACAGACAAACAGAAACTTTTAGTTTGCGTGACAAATTCCCGCAAAACTTTTAGTAAAACGTTTAGGCCATACTTCGTTGCCTTTTAAGTATTGATAGGAATGGCATTTACTTTCATTGCAAAACGATTGCCAGCAGATGCTATTTTGTTGCCGACTCAATATTCCGAGATTCAGAGGTGAATATCGTATAATATTCATCTCCGATTAACCAATGAGCGTGCGCTTTCTTAGGAAGTACACGAGTTGGTATATGCTAAATTCATATGTAAAAAATGAACTTGACCAACTGACCTGACTTAGATTCCTTCATTCCTTTGCGAACACCGGCCCTTCATCAGTGTCCTCCACCTGTTCTCTGCTGTTTTCTTTGCCTCTTCACATGTGATGTTTGCGTTCTTTATTCCTGACATGCGTGACATCCTCCATGATTGTAATGGCCTCCCCACCTTTCCTTTTCCTTGGTATGTTCCTTGAAAGTAGAAGAAATTGTGAAGAACAAACGTGCAGAAAAAGAGTTTCGGACTTATGCAGCCTTTACCAATTCTTTTTTTTTCAAATAGTTGTCACATGTATCATTTTTGTTGTATGAACAGTGATATCGCGTTTTGTCATTGGCTCGTAGCATTACCCGTCTTTAATTGGGACCGTTCAGTCTTACAGTCACACGCAAATTCCTCTAAATGTTTCTTGAAGGAAATTCCTTCAAATTCCACTTTGTACAGATGAGTTATCACTTCGCCTTGAGACCCCTGACAAATACCGCTATCTGAACACGACTGGTGTTTACGCCATACCAGGCACTGATGATGTCGGAGATTATGCAACAACCATGGTAAGAATAAACTAGCCAAAACATTTTCCATAAAGAAAAAGTGAAAAAATATTCATTGTGGAAAATGAGGATGTTGAGACAGCTGAAACTAAAATGCTTTAACGCAATTGTCTCTTTTTAAAAAAATAACTCAATGAATGATTCGTCTGTAATACATCTCTTTGCCATGGGTGTAATACTTTCCCATTTCATATCACGTGTCATTATTTTGAGAATAAGATTTTTTGTTTGAGATGTATCCATATTCTTGTGTCTTCTATGCGCAACTGTTAATTAAACAAATGATCATGATCACTAGAAGATAATACATGGCCTGAAATGGGGAAAAATTACGCCTAAGCTCAATTGTCCCTTCTCACTAAAGGAATCGTGGATGAGAGGCTAACATGGAAATGCAAAACAAATCACACTTTTTCTCGATAGAATTTGAGGGATTTCTTTCGCATTTTCATGTTAGATTCGCATTCGAGACGAATTTTAAAGAGAGTCATGCATTGATCTACTCGCTTTACGGCTATGTTGGCTATTTTTGAGGCAGAATAAAATAAATATTTGGAAATCAAATCCCTTATCAAGCAAAAGTGTATTGTATCTACTCCATAACATGACAGTGAATATCTATCCATTCCGAATAATAAGAGTAACTTTACAGAGTACAAGTTGGGATTTAATTGTACTCCTCTTGTCCAATCAGAACCGAGTAATTTGGTTTATCATAAAATGTATAACTAATTTAAAATAAAAATTAATAAAATAATTTTTAATTTATTTCATATGATGCAACATTATTAATAACATTTACATCAATGTTATATCAGTAATAATCGTTCACTTCTTTTTGTCATTAGAATGCCATGCAGGTAATTGGTATAACCGGCAATGTTAGGAACTCTATTCTCAAGGTCGTTGCTGCGATACTTCATCTCGGAAACATCGACTTTATTGAAGTCGATAATCTAGCTATTCCAGCTAGCGATACTTGTAAGTTAGTAATAGTATACAATGGCTCTCCAAAATACAGCTATTTTCAAAAAGGTTGGTAAGGGTTTTGTTTCAAGTTGCATTCGAAAGCCCGAATGCACTATAAGCGATGTCAGCGAAAGCCATAAGGATATGGAATTTTATCAAACTTTGACTTCAGGATTTTCCGGCATTTTTTCTTCTGTGCTGACATAATTTACGTATATAAATCACAAATGATACATTTCAAGCTTCGTATGCAACAAGCAACAAAACCTTCACTCCAAGTTGTTTTTTGAAATAGCTGTAGACCCGATAAAGCATCGCCGTTTTTGCTTTTCAGACCAGTCATTCTGATAAGCTGAATCCATATTAATACACGATGTTGAGTGTTAGTGTTATACAGAAAAAAAACAATACTCAAGGGAACGACACGTGAACTGAAATGGGGAAATGTGTTATGGTCTATGAAAGTAAGCTTAAAATGAAACAACGCCTTAACGTGACCGTGATGATGAAAGAATTCATATTAGATGATGAAGTTATTCCGAGGCAGAAATAGCTCGAATGATGCTCTCTGTCACGTATTAATATGAACTGGTCTTATGAACATTCTGCAACATCTATTAGTTGTTCCCTTTTATGGGAGATATCCAAAGTACTTGAAACGTCCCTTTGAAACGTCCTTTTGAAACGTCCCTTTAAAACGTCTGGACTTTTTTAGCACTGGACATTCCCTCTGATCTGTTGGGTGTAGAGAAAGCCATTTGCAAGACAAACTAACAAGGTATCGCTCTTGAACTAAATACAAAAATAACTATTATGTATATAACGGTTATTTATTGGCCGACGCTCGTGCTATGCTCTAGTATACAGTAAAACCATTCGAAAACGAGTCCTAGTTCTCTTAACCCTTTCGTTTTCTCGTTTTCTTAATCCCAAATGCTACAAAATAGACCGTTTTTTATCAGGACTCTATTTAAACTAGCCTTGCTAAATTGGATGTTCCTGTATAAATATTAACTTAAACGAAAAATAAAATAAATAATAAATACAAATACTTTGAAATTCCACGCACTATCGTCGCTGAAACGCATGAATATTCAAAATAGGTCCATATAAAATCCAGGCCAGTCCTGCGGGAACAGAAGATTTGGAACTGAGGACTATTCATCATAGCACGTACACTCATTATGCTATTTCAGTATCTCTAAGATGAAGCTAAACACTCTTTATGTGTCACGATTTTATCTATAATAGCTATAACATGGAGTCACGTTGGGGAGGAGTCACAGAAATCACCAAGAAAACCTTCAACAGAGATCAGGTTTATAACCATCGAATTAACAAATAGACTTTAGTTTTTTATGTGTCTGTCCTCTTATTGACGATAAATTGCGTCATCACTTTGTCAAAGTAGTGTGGATCCACGAGGAGTATTTTTTTATAATAGCAACAAAACGATTAAAAAACGTCTCATTTTTGACGATCAAAAGAGAGCGCGCGTTTGTTGACGTCAGCTTTATTTATCTGTCCTCTTATTGATGTTGAAAAAATAACCTATCAGCGCGCGAAAAATTTGTAAGTTATTGTAAAATATAAGTGTAATACCTACTAGAGTGCATACTTTATATCCGTTAAAAAGTAAACTAACAAAATTGTACAAATTAGTGCAAAGTTTTGTAGGTATACGGCGGTCTACTGAACGTACTACATTTGTGCAAGTTTGTGCAATTTCTTACAAAGTTTATCACGGATATATGGTATACACTCTATTATACTATGCATTATCTTTTTCTAATGCATGTTGCTCTTGCAACCTGACTGTTCGGTACATTTTCAAAATCTCTAGGTTTGGACTCTTTCTTCCTCTCATTTTTTCGTAGGCAAAAGCTGCACTCGATTCCCTTTCCAAGGCATTATACTTTCAACTATTTGAATATCTTGTCGAGGTATTGTATGATAGCAGGTTTGAACTTCAAAAGGGCACGACATGCAACACTGTCATGGTATAACAAAATTGACGACATCCTTAAAACCAATCTTAGCGCGCGAGACCATTGTTTATCCAACGTGAAACGACAAATACCATTCTACCAACCCAATTTTTGCAGTTCCTGAATTTAACTGGAAAAACTATCGGACATTAGCAAAGAAAAGTGTAGGGGAGACCAATGTCCCCTTAGCAAGGCCCTCTCCGCGTTCCCTCGCCGATTATTTTTTCTTTCTATAAACATGGACCTGGTTGCAAACTATTTTTTGACGTGTTTTTGTTAAGGCTATAAACAGGACAATGGAAAAAACCGAACAGATGTTCTTCATTGGAGTTCTTGATATTTACGGTTTTGAGTCGTTCAAGGCAAGTTTTGAGTAATACAATTTTTATAAGTGCCTTTAGAGAAGATTAATGAGGCAGGACAAAGGCACCTGTCTTAAATGGCAAGAAAATGACAAGAGAATTCATTTTATATTCCAAAAAAGAGAGAAAAACAATGATTTAACCCACACTTGGGATACCATGAAACCTGTGGATGCATGTTTGAGCGTATTCCAAGCCCTTTGAATCAGCGATAGTGTTTTGTTATCTAATTATACTATTTGAATGAAAGGTCAAGTTTTACCCATATCTTTCGTATTAAAAAACAAGATGCATTTTGAATAGAATTGGCCAATAATTCACTAATAATATATGTAATAAGCTAACCTATGCGGCAACTATTAAATATTGATTCTTTTTTTGCAGAAAAATAGCTTTGAACAGTTTTCAATCAACTACGTAAATGAAAAGCTCCAAAACTTGTTCATTGATTTTACTTTGAAGACAGAACAGGTATACAAAAATATCACATTCCTTTGAACTTTTCCACACACTTTCTAATTCTATAAGTTCTACGATTTGAATCCGACAATGCTTTCTTAATTGAGTGTATGCTTCTTACTATAGGAAGAATACGCCAAAGAGGGAATCACGTGGTCTGACATCAGTTACTTTAATAACGAGGAAGTTTGTCAGCTGATAGAAACCAGGGTGAGTTCTATATGTTATACAGCCCGTAAAGTCCTCCACTGATCATAAATGTATGGTGCATTGAGACGTTATATAAAAGCGTTATATATAAGAACCTCCCGTTATTATTTTATTATTTGTGTGATTTGTCTAACTGCTAAAACTGATACAACAAGCTGTATTCCATTGTCATAGACGTTAATATGTAATAACGATCACATGCTCTTGTTGTAGCGACCTCCTGGAGTCATGAGTATTCTAGATGACGTCTGTAGTACAATGCATGCTGTAACTGAAGGATCTGCTCACACATTAATGGAAGTATGTAGCTAGACCTGTCTTGACTACACACTAAAATAATACAAAATTGTGGTACCTAAAACCTACATTCCGATGAATTCTTTTTGGTCTTGATTACGCGTTACATGGCATGCTTACCCAATACAATTTTACACGATTGTCGTTGTTACACACCGGCATTGTCATGGTTACACGAATGAAGACCATAGAATGTTTGCTATATAGGTTACGCTGTTGCCATGGTTCATTGGTTGCTATGATCTAGCTGAAGTCATTCTTGTTTTTTGACCTGCAGCTCTAATAAAAAACTTGTAAGAATAGTTTAAATTGTTCTCGTAACAAACCTTCATCTATCTACTTCATCAATTCCTTTGTTATTTAAACCTTGAAACAATGCTTCAACAAAAAGGACATACAATAGCCTTATATTGATTTTTCCGAACTTTGTTCCAGAAACTTCGAGCGGTCATCGGATCCAATAATACGTACGTTAAATATTTCCAAGCTCAGTCAAAACATTTTGCCATAAACCACTATGCAGGAAAGGTTGGTAGAAAAACATTGAGCACTATAACTCCTTTATTAGGTTGAATTGAGTTACCTTAAAAGAATCCTCTTGGTTTCTTTTGGCATATCAAATCAGTCAACGTGGTGTGTCTTCATCTTTTATTCCTTTTATTGCATGCAAAACCAATTCAGGTTTGAAAGACATGGTAATCTTTCGTATTCGCTTTGGTAGGTTGTTTACGAATCAGACGGATTTTGTGAGAAAAACAAAGATGTAGTTTCAAATGATTTGGTTTGTCTCATGCAGTCGAGTCAAGAGTAAGTAAAATCACATTTCTCGTTTGCCAAAGAAGTCAGGAAACTTTGATATACGACATTTGAAGTGCAGTGAAGCAGAATAAATTTGACCAGGAACCTATGGCTAACTATAAAAATATGGCAGAGAAACGTTTGCGCATGTGCGCATTATAGCAAGTTTTCTCAAAATCATAGAATTCTTGATAATACATAAATATAGAAGTGTATCGATTAGCGGTATGCCTTTGTGGGCAGAAGATACAAAGTTAATAATGTGTAATAAAGTGGCTTTAAATGTCGCCATTGACGTTTGAAGCCTATTAGTAAGGTAATTAGAAAAGACTTACAGTTTCTACAGTGTTATTGCATTTTAAATATAGGTAACATACGCATTCAAATATGCGCAATGGTTATCTCAGTCCTGTGTCTTGTACGAACCATCGGTTTAGAAGGATACTCTATTGAAGTTCTACACAAAGAAATACTTGCTTGTATCGATTTGTTTACTGTTTTAGTTCTCTTGTCAAAGCTTTGTTTCCTGATGCAATGTATGGTGTCAGCGGTGACAGTGGTGCTGGTGGAAGGAAAGCTAAGTCGAATACAGCGAGTGCAAAAATCAGGGTATGGATCTAAATGACTAGGATTTGACAACAAAACTTTGCTTTCAACACAAAATCGAGTCATGCCTGAGGATTAACCGAAAAATATACGGTTAGATTGTCAATATTACGATGTACTCTCAGAGCTCAGTCGAGCTAAGACTGAACACAGATAAATTTTGATAGACACAAAAATTATGCGCCATTAAAAGACCCCTTGCAGCACGCTAAAATGTAGATCAATTTGAAGACATATATTATAGGTTTTCAATTGTCAGAAGATTGAAACTCTTTTGTTTTTGCAAATATGAATTAGCAAAAAAAGAAATATTACTCTTGATATATTTTTCAGAGTCAGGCAAATGCCCTGGTGGAGAAGATTCGTTTATGCACACCACATTACGTACGCTGCATCAAACCCTCCGAATCTAAAATACCATTGGACTGGGACAACAGCAAGTAAAGATATTATGTAATATCGAAACATGCACGTGGAAAGAACCTTTAAGTTTTAACATTACTCTAAAAAATAACCTCTGGGCTGATGAAAGCCAGGGCACGGATAGCTCACAGATCGAACCCTGGAACAATCTGTTGGCTGATCTAGGTCAGGGCACGGCTGACTCACGCGTACATATTAAATTGGAATTGACCATGTTAGGTTGTGTGGAGGGAGAAACCCGGAAAACGAGGAGAAAAACCCTTTAATCTAGCGCAAAAACCTGAGAAAGTTTACTCATATTTGATGACGTATCTAGGAATCGAACCAGAGACTTCAGAGGTAACATCCTCCTTAATATATTTGGTGTTTAGTAACATTAATTTATCTCACATTCCTCGTTACCAGGGTTTTACACCAGGTTCGTTACCTTGGTCTGGTAGAGAACATTGAAGTACGTCGAGCAGGATTTGCAATTCGACGTGAATTTGATCGCATTATTCAGAGGTAAAAACCATAGCTTATCAACAACCAAGTAAACTTTCTATGTAATAATATTAACGAAAGCATATATAATATTTGATGTGCATATACAGACTATTAAGGTTTTTTTGTATTGATCATATTCATATCTAAGCGCCTTTTCATTCACTCAGGGAAATAGTTAGTACAGCATATGTTTACACTAGATGGGGGGCTTTTACGATTGCAGATAACCTTTCAGTATCTTCATAATCACGATTCTGTATCTTCCTAGAACTATAATTTACATTTTTACTGATATCAGTCCTTCAATATTTGTCTTTTTATACTGTATATCCTTTAATATCACGAAAATATTTAAATATTCTTGCATCAAGGTTAAGCGGTCCTCAAGCAAATTTTTCATACAACCACGGCACGATACTCAAAATTGAGAAAAGCAATCTTTAAGAAGCTTTAAGATATTTAAATATCTTCTTTTGATGGAGCTAACTCACTCATAATTCTAACAATCAAATAATATTAAGTAAGGCCAGAATTGACAAATTTGTTAGTTAGGAGCTTTTATCGACTATTGCATGCTACGACATTCAGAAATGTGGTTTTATTGACAGATATCGAGTGCTTGACCAATCGGCAGTCAGAAGTTGTGGAGATGACCAAGTAAAGGCTTGTAAGATTATAATGCAGGCAGGCAATTTGGATTTGACGAAATATCAAATTGGAAAAACCAAATTGTTTATGAAAGAATCGAAAATGGTAAGTCTCGAATTCATAAAAAGGCAACCGCTTACAGCGTTTTAAAAAGTTTGGAAGTTTTTTGACGTTCGGATGCATATGCGTACTACTAAGTGATAAAATTATAAGAAGTGTCGCTTAAGAAACCTTCCTGCTTTTATCGTAATTCACTGTTGTTTTGTGGGGCCATTGAAAACTGGAAATTGTAAGATTTTTGAGCGAGTTTGGATTGATTTTTTCCACAAGCAAATATAAGAAATTTAAAGGCGGGAACGATATGTTCCGATATGAACGATATGCACGTATATACCTGCTACTTATTACTTAACGATAAGCGTTTTGTTAATTATGATTTCGGATAAAGGCTTTACAATGCAACCTTATATTGGCCCTTGCAGAAAATTTTGATCTTTGCTTTTATATTTAAATTCCCTACTTTTTCCATCAGATCGATCAACTGGAAGAAGCTCGGACAACTTTGTTAACACGTTGTGCTTTGACAATACAAACTCATTATCGTGGCTATGAAGCGAGGAAGGCCTACAAAATTCTTAAACGACAGCGTCGAGGTAGCTGATGACTATTTTTGTAAACATCAGTAGATATACATACGTAAAACATCAACTTCTAAATTCCAAATTGAATTTCAGTGGGTGAAGAGGTACTCTATGGAAATGCCATTGCTAAATCCTATTTATTATTCTGTATTTATTTATTTGCATACCTTGGATCAACCGAACGACACAGGTTGCATATACGCCGAATACTGTTGACTAATCGACAAAGAATGCAATGACATCCATAAAGACCTTAAAAATCCCCAAAAATGGAAAGTCTCCACCTTTTTCATTCTAAAAAATCAGCTTGTAAATCAGCGCTGATTTTCGATGTTTTTAAATTCTCATTTGCCATCATTTCATAGCTATATTTCTATTCATTTTTCACGAAGCCCGCCTTGCTTTTAGTATCACTTCAATTCATTCATTTTGACGATAGCTCAATTTGCATATAACGGTTCATTGTCACCAATGGGCAAAGACTACGTTGGTTTGAAGCCACACTTATAGACATTCATTTTCACAATGATAGATCTCAACCGTCCGTTTTACTATGACTTTATAACATGTGCAATTCTCTTTACATGTCCTGTGTTTTTAGCTGCAATACTGATTCAACGATTCTATCGACATACAAAAAGAGGAAGAGAAAAGCGAGACAAAAGCTCATTCGTGAAAAACTTCAAGGTATTATTTTTCACTTTATACCCTCTTGAACCCATTGTATTTATTTGCTCATAAAGTATTGATGTTTCACGTTTGATTGGTATATAACACTGACTGATATCTTGGGTGAGGCTTTCATTGATGGAAAGCATGATGATAGTACCAACTCAGTATCCTTCATCGTTGAAATGCAGCTCAGTATGATAATGAAATTTTAACTCGAGGCACTTAAGTGTCTTTGGTGTCATAAGCTCTCACACGCGTCTAACTAAATATTTGCTTAATAATATCTGATGCCTATCTGATGCCTACCTGTCTTATTTCCCTGAGAATGATTGTTTGTTTAATTGTCTTCGCGGCCATTTTAAACAACCTATCCTCTCCAATGTTCAGGCTGTCAACTAAGTAGAAGAACAATAAAATGATAGGGAAATAAAATAAACAAAAACGCTTACAGTATGGTTTACTCTTTGTAGAAAAAGACATCTTACAACAAATCCCCAAGTTCGTCGATAATATACCTGACGAATTCAAGATCAAAGACGGAGACCACCTTCATGTCATAGAAAGCAGTTACCTTTGTAACGCAATAGGTATATGTGTCTATATCTTAAACATGTGAATAAAACACTCTTTCGTTTTAGATACTTTGATCTAAACACGCAGGGTGCTGAGACAACACGAGAAAGAAGCGCATAAAACAATATTACGAAGCGGATTGAGGAATTATTTCGAATTCGATTCGTTCAAACCCTTACCGTTTTTTTCTCCTTTCTATTCTAAGTATCAGTATTCATTGGTTTAAATTCATGGACGAATCCTAATTTCAATAATGCGTACAGTTCCCAACATCTATATATATTATATTTTCTTTGATCTTCTCCTGCTTTAGGTAATGTACTGGTCGAGTTTTCTGGGAAAGTGATAAAATACTCGAAAAAATGCATGGTAGGTCTTAATGATCAAGGTGATTATGATTAAATCTAATTTATATAGCACTCTTCTATGCATATTCTCAAAGGCACTTTACAATCAAGAGAGGTGGTTAGTATGAGGTGTAGACTGAGGATGGTCACTGCCAGGGTTTCTTTACGTCCTCAGTTGTTCTTTTACGTCCCTCCGTTATTGGTTAGTGAAATGAAGAGGGAAAGCTGACAGAATCGCCATTTAAATTGGTCCTCTAGGCCACTTGATTGCCTAACCCTTTGTGATCTAATTACTATACAGTTAACGACTTAGATATCTAGAGACTAGACAGAGTACTAATTGACGTTCATATTAGGGACAAGAAAGGTTCCTTATCCTGTCGACCAGTTGCTTGTTTATTGTTGGCGCCAACAAAAAGGTATGTGGATTCATTTCTAGGTAATTCGGACTTATGATCGAGTAATCCTATATCAGTGCAATTGTGTTTCATTCAAGTGCACGTCTTAGTTACTTCTCCAAACAGCGAAGGCCGGCACGTATAAAATTTGCAAACCTTTTCCCATTTAAGACTTTCCTGTTGCGTTCTTCAATTTGCATCCCATATTTCCTCCTCCACTTTCGTTCTTATATCCATTGTCTTTAAGGGAGAATCAAGGAATTTTAGGGGGGGTGACTATTACGAAGGTTTTACAATGAATTCGAGGGAAATGGGGGGGGGGGGGTGTGACTGTTACTAACGATATACTGATAAATTTAAGCAAAAGGGGGGTGACTAGTTACCTAAGTACTTACCGCCCCTGGATCCGCCCCTGGTATTATTGTCATCTATACAGATTACTGCTATTGCAAGCCAATTTATTTTCAGCGAAACATTTGTAGCTTATAACATTTTCTGGCGTTCAATAGGCAGTTTCGTTGGATTCATTGTACAAGCTCAAGAGAAAATTAAGAATGTACGACCTAAAGAGCGTATCAACAAGGTATAGTTAGCATTCCTCCTATGTATTATTATTTTTTGGTCAATTGCAAGTAGTTGTTCGGTATATGTAGTAAAACGCATCAATGCGTTTGGTATATAGATAAATGCTTGTCCTAATTATAGTCTGGGCAATTGCTGACATTACGATTTTCCTCACATAATCAATACGTTATTCTTTGTATTTTAGTCCTTACGAGGATCGCTTCATGGTTTTGCACACACAGGAATACGACACTATCTTAGAGACACAACATCTACCTGAGATTCTCTCTCGGCTTGCTGCAATCTTTGAACTGGAAACCGAAATGACTTTAGATATAAACGTTCTGCAAAGGTTGGTTAAATCTCAAACTTATACTCTTGGTCCTAGTTTGTATTCCTTAGAATACATGTTGCATAAAAAACCTATCATTATTTTTTAAAAATAACTGTATTTGTGCCTTTTCTCGTAATCGTTTATCAGAACTGAAGCAAAAATGAAGAACGGTACCACACGCCAAGTAGTGTTCAATGAAACAGGCACATCTAAAATTGTTCTTTCGCTGTCAATGAATAATATAAACATCAGCCCTACGACTGGTAGGTAATTCATGGTGCTGGGCCCGGTTGTGCGAAGCCTGGATAGCGCTATTTAACGGATAAATCCGCCTTATCCAGTGGATAAGTTTATTGGATGAAAGCATTGACTTATCCATTGGATAAGGATTTATCCGCTGGATAGCGCTATCCAGGCTTCGTACAACCGGGCCATGGATGGCCAAGAAAGGTGGAGGAAGTTGTCGTCATTTCATTTGTTCCTTTTTTTACTTATCCTCTTAATTATCCACCAATTTATTTTACCATCTTTATTCTCACCGCCATCTTTCTTCTTTCTTATTTATTTTTTTATTATCTTGAATTCTTATTGATTTAAATCGTTATTTTAGGAGGGTAAAAAAAACTTAACTTTTCATTTACCTTACTTATGGTCCTCAAAGATCATCCGATTACAAGGGGGAAAAAACGAGAAAAAATATTGAAAATAACACGAATCTTATGTTCAACGAGTAGAGTGACGAGCACAATGAATAGACCTCTTGAGGCGGCGGAACTGCAGATAACGGATGATAATATTGTAATGGGTGATGTTTCCCCTATTAATCGATCTTCCGCATTCATGTTCTTATTTTATTATTCCCTTCTTTTTACACTGTCCTACTTTGTTCATCCTCTCTCCTCGTCTTCCTTTCATTAAATTCATAACTACCTTTCTTCCTAGAAACAACTTTAGAAGTGAATATCCCAGAACGATATTCGAAGGAAAACCTAGAACGATTCGAGTTACAAATGCAGCAAAACTACAAGCAAGATCATGTACATATTGGTCCATCAAGGTCCAAGATACATCACCGCAGTAGCAAGATTGACGTATTGACGGCTATGAGGAACTAATTTCTGGAACGTTCACGTCATGCGGTGGAGACGTCTCATCGAGGGGAATAAGGATCAAAGTCCCTGCAAATGCTATCAAGAAAAATATACAGTCAATCACGATATTGGTAAGATTACGAATCTCTTTGATTATATTTACGTGCCGTTTCGGACCGAGACGTTATCGTTTGAAAAAGTAGAAATAGGTGTTTTAAATGGAGTAAAGTTGTCACACACTAGGGGATAATAATCAGGGACACTGTATGTAGCAAGGAAAAATGTCAACAAGTGGTGAGCGCTATTTGGAAAGAGAGCTATTCGTTACTTGCATATAAAACCATGACAACACTGAGCACTTAAGGCCCGAGCAAACGAGCGCAACATTGTTGGCCAATAACTGATCCAACGATGTTGGGCCCAACATGTTGGGGGCGTTTGAACACCATGTTGCGTGTTGTTGGGACTTGTTGGATGTTGTTGAGTGAAGTTTGAAACTCATCTTAGTGAAATCATAGAGCCAAATATGGTTGTGATTAACGTTATTTCTCTACCCTTTATAGGTGAGTGAAGCTCGTCATCAGAAAATCATCAAACCAGATTCAGAGAGTGTTCTGAGTGATTTGGTTGTGATTTCGTCTAGAACACTGCAATTCAAAAGTCCAATTGAGGTCATCATTCCTCTCAAAAGGAAACCACAAAACTACAAAGAAATACGTAAATACGCACGCTGGACAGACACGTTACCAAATGAAGAACCAGAATGGATTGACATGAAGCAAGCGAAAGGAAAACCCGGACTGTACACTGTGGTATTTGAATATAATTGCGCGCGGTTTCAAACCGTTTCTTGTGGAATGGTCTACTTGGCGGTAAAATGCAACGACGACGATTTAAAAATAACGAGCTCTGAAGGTTCTTTTGAGAAAGACGGAACAGAACGCAAAGGCGAGAGAAATTCTTATTCTACCAATCTGAGTCCCTACGATACCGAAGAAACATATTTTCATAGAAGCAACAAAAAGAAGAAAGGGATTTTGAAGACCATCAGGTCAAGTTTTAGACACGCTTTCCATTCTAAAAAGAAAAGGGTAATGGTAAAAATATCACTTGATCCCTCTTCTTCTTCTTTCTTCTCTCTCT
>WHPX01000346.1:0-82594 GCA_011057435.1 Actinia equina | reverse complement strand
GGCGGCCGGGGCGAAGGGAAAAGATGGGGGGGGTGGCGGCCCTAGGGCGAATTGAAAAAAATGTTGTTGGGGGGCCGGTGCTACGTTAAAAACAGGGCAGGGGGTTGGGTGCCCTGGGCTACCCGAAAAATTGTGGTGGGCGGGTCTGGGCACGAGGAAAAAGGGGAATTTGTGGGTTGCCTGGTTGTTATTCGTGACAAGCGGGCGGCTTGTGGGTTGGCGTCCGGTGCGAGCTGGGGCCCTGTGTGTAACCGACTGCGTGCTCTTGGGTACCCGGGGTGACGAAAGAAGACAAAGTAAGATGCCAAAAGCCAATTTTTTTTTGGAGGGGGGAAGCTAAAGTAGACTGGGAAGCTAAAGTTACGGTTTGGACGGAAAAAGTTTTTAAGCCTGATCTGTAGCACTCTGACAGTACAATCAATAAAATAGAGGTAAGTCGAATGTAATACCAATAGTATAGAATAAACGTAACCTCGCTCTTTGCAATCTTGCTTTTATTTGTAGTACTTGGGTTTAGCCAGAGTTTTCTTTCGGTTAGAGTGGGAGAGTTTTTGTTTGTTGACTCATGTAAAGCAATGTTTCTCGACTACGGACTATTGATATTCGGGCTCAAAGCTGCTTTATAAATTTTGTTATCGTAAAATTATAAGTTGAACACCGTAGTGAAAATAGAAACCGACGTTTCGGACGTTAGTCCTTCAGTTTGACTCCGACGAAGGACTAATGTCCGAAACGTCAGTTTCTATTTTCACTACGGTGTTCAACTTATAATTCTACGATAACTTGTTTCATTAGAAACACCGACGCAGTCCACGCTAGTGTTCACTAGCCATCATCTACATCTTTATAAATTTTGGCTCTTCGAATGTCTTACCTGTTGCAAAGTCTCCACACTTAATATGATAGTGACTGTATAGAACTATGGCTTCTCTTGCACGTGCAACATGGTTGTTGACAATGTCATTTACATGTATGATCACCAGGCATCTGGAGACAATATGACAGTGAAGACTGTGGAAAACTTGTGGATTCTCACATAATAAGGTCAAGTCAAATGACTCTTCTAATTTGGCACTGGATCATCTCACCTTGTTTATATTATGGCAGCTACTACCTGGTAGGTAAGTCGAATGTAAATACCAATAGTATAGAATAAACGTAACCTCGCTCTTTGCAATCTTGCTTTTATTTGTAGTACTTGGGTTTAGCCAGAGTTTTCTTTCGGTTAGAGTGGGAGATTTTTGTTTTTGACTCATGTAAAGCAATGTTTCTCGACTACGGGACTATTGATATTCGGGCTCAAAGCTGCTTTACAAATTTTGTTATCGTAAAATTATAAGTTGAACACCGTAGTGAAAATAGAAACCGACGTTTCGGACGTTAGTCCTTCAGTTTGACTCCGACGAAGGACTAACGTCCGAAACGTTAGTTTCTATTTTCACTACGGTGTTCAACTTATAATTCTACGATAACTTGTTTCATTAGAAACACCGACGCAGTCCACGCTAGTGTTCACTAGCCATCATCTACATCTTTATAAATTTGGCTCTTCGAATGTCTTACCTGTTGCAAAGTCTCCACACTTAATATGATAGTGACTGTATAGAACTATGGCTTCTCTTGCACGTGCAACATGGTTGTTGACATGTCATTTACATGTATGATCACCAGGCATCTGGAGACAATATGACAGTGAAGACTGTGGAAAACTTGTGGATTCTCACATAATAAGGTCAAGTCAAATGACTCTTCTAATTTGGCACTGGATCATCTCACCTTGTTTTATATTATGGCAGCTACTACCTGAGATTGGATCAAGTGAGGTTATTGAATGAAAATAAAACAGGGATAAGTAGAGTTTTGCTTTCCAAAGGATGCTTTGGAATTTAAAAATGGGCTGTATTAATATGAACAAGGATTTGATCGTTGTGTATAATGAGAATATACATGAAATATATATTTGTACTGCGGTTGTAATGTGTCAAATTGAGGTGATCCTCATTTGCTCAGTCGGTCATTCGGTGTGGACTGAAATATTTATTGGTATTATAAACAGAATTTTGTGCCCATTCCTTTGAACAGTTACTTGTACCAGAGATTGGGAGTGAGTTAACTTACTTTATGTGCAACTCCTGCATATATTTTTATGTAGAATAGGAGTTTTGAGATTTCCGAGTACTTTGTATGTTGGAATTTTCATGGCCAGCTTGAAGGTTTGTTCGATTGAAGTGTGGTACATGTGTGGTAGAATAGGAGTTCTTTATTTTTATTGTTAGCCTTGGGTACCTGTTGGAAAAACAAGGGACTCGACAAAGGACTGCATGTGCCAGTTCATTTAGTTTCTTTGTCAGTAGCTTGGTGCACAGTGGACAGCATTGGTTTACTTGTTAAAAACAGGATATACATGGAAACTTAATGACAGTCTTATTGCATCTTCGTTATTAGCCGGTTAGCTCAGTTGATAAGTGCGTCAGTCTGTAGTTTAAGCCTCAGCTGGACCAAAAGAACTCAGGCGAAGGTGCTACCCTTTGTAAATTACATCTGCAAATGGTTAGACCTTCAAGTCTTCTTGGATAGGGTCACTTAATTAAACCTGCAGTAAAATGTCCATTTTTCCATTCCACATAAAAGAACCTGTTGAATTATTCGTACAAGAGTAGGTGTTTTTACCCAGTTCAAACTCCTATCCCAATTTGGAGGCATAATATACTAATCTACTAATTAACAACTCACTCATGATTTTTAAGCTGCATGGATGCTTAATTAGGCCTTAATATGCAGCTCGTAAAGCCCTCCACTGGTCATAAATGTAAAGCGCATTGAGAAGTTGTGAAATGCTCCTTATAAGAACCTCCATTATTATCATTGTCTGGACTAGAGTGCTCACCGTATATCTGTGAAATAATAACTAGCCATGCATGTACATTTAAAAGTATTATTTTAGATATCAACTATATATTAATAGTTTTTAACTAGCTAAGAAGGTAGAGATAAATTATTAGCTTTAATTCCCAATGTTATGCTCCACTAATATCCACTATTTTTTTAAATAATAGCTGCAAAATATCTGAAATTAGACAAGACATTTTTGGTTTTGTTTCACAGATTTATGGTGTGCACTCTATGAGCAACTCCACATTCTGGAATGTCACAATTTCTGTTGATTTGGAAAGGTTCTTGGGAAAATCAAGGTAAAAATTTAATTTTCCTCTGACTTTCCTACCTTGTTCATTTCCTGTTGAAGCTTTGATGAAAAGAAATTACTATATGTTACAGTACAAGCACATAAATACATTGGTATATATGTTGTAAAGATATTATGAACCCTTATGCAACTTCCTTGAGATCATTGGCCTTAAAGTCTATATCAAGGATAAAATTATATTTACAAGATCACATATATGTGAACAGTGTAGTAGATAATATGATTGCAGTACTTTGGTATGGGGTCCTCTCTTTGCAAAGATATAAAGATTTGAAATATCAGTATGCAAATGATATGACGTAAATTCCAGAATGTGTTACATTTTACAGTGCGATTTAATTAGCTGGACAAGTGTTCTGAAGTGAAATAGCCCAAAGGTGTACAAAGCCATATATTTTTAGTTATGAGCATTATTTGCAAATGGAAATAAACACAGTACTTTCCACAATGGCATTTTTGTATAAAAAATTTGTCTTGAATGTACGGCATCTCATTTGCATATTGATGTTTCAAGTGTTTATCTATCCGAAAAGAAAATGTCACATACATAAATACTGCAACCATATCACTACACTATTCACATAGTGATTTTGAAAAAAAAAATCTTGATATACACTTTAATATTGGGGACACTGTCATCACATAGCATATTATTTATGGGCAGGGGGGGAGGGCTATAAAATTGCTTCCATCTGACCCCTCTTAATTCGTGTATTTTTCACTATGATATATTTAGCTATTATTGCCAGCTCCACCTTGACATTTATAAATAACAAGTCAAATGCCTTTGATAAAAGGATGGTATCTAGAAGAGAATTATTAATTATGTTTATAATTATTGTCACTAGCTAATAATCAGATTACTTAGAGTCAATTGAACAGGAATCAAACCTGTGACCTTCCGGATACTGTCCAGGTAAGTCTGTAATCAAGACAAACTAGTGGGATTTCCATCCATTTTAGAATGGCACAAAGGTATGATTGCATGATGGAGGTCAATGACGAGGAGTGTTTCATGACTGCGTTCAACCCTGTGGCTTGCTTTTGGAATTTTTAAAATGTTAATTAATTTAAAATGTTTTGTCGCAGTCATACAGAAAAGCTGAAAAGAAGCTAAAAGGAAAGACAATTTATTCAAGAATCAGCCATCCATTCTATAAGATCGGTTTAGTAATTTGTATGATATTGAGATCCAAGTGAGGGTCTATGTGAATTGTGGCGGCCAGACTTGCACACCTTTCCATTTATTATCAGGGGCGGATCCAGGATTTTGCTCAGAGGGGTGCTGCACACAAATTTATCTCAGGGAGGAGTGCATCCCTTAGAATCAAAGGGAAAAACAGTGTTAGTTATCTTCGAAGTAGGGGCACAAAGTCGAACCAGGGAGGGGTGTGCGCACCCCCCCTGCACCCCTCCCCTGAATCTACCACTAATTATACAATCAAAAACACATTTCTGACTCAAATCCTACCACCAAAGTGTTTCTCCACTATCAAACTATAACTTTGATGACATATTTATCGACAAAACAAAATTTGAAGCTTTTCTGTAAGCATATATCATATTCGAAGCCTTTGAAATTCAAACAATTATGTCATTATAAATTCAGTAAACCTTATGCTTATGGTCTTCATGAACTCTGCTCTTGGTCTACCTGGGATTTGGTAAACTTCGAGAAATTTATTATTGGTTTTCACCTACGTCATCAAAGATTTTGCAAGGATTTATATAAAACAAAACTTCCACAGACCAAAAGAGGAGCCAAAACTGTATATCTCAGCCAAACTTCTTAGTTTTAGCCAAAAGTCTTAGATATGAAGATACAAGCAATTGATTATGGCCACAATTTAGTTTAAATATATGGGTCCGCCATCTTGGTGTCTCATTGCATGATTGACACCAATATGGTGGCCAAATCACAAAAGATTAAAAATTATGTTCACATTGCAATCATTTCAAATTTTCAACAACAATAATCATAAAAATTTTAAGAAATAGGACAATTTTCTTCAACCCAAACATGTTTCAGCATACATACCGCCATCATCGATCAGTGGTCATGTTAATGATGTAATAATATTCCTAGATTATATATATATATAGTTAACAAGAGCATGTGAGAATTTGGTGCCTAATATAGAAAAGAAAAGTATTTATTTATATTGTATAGCAAAGATTACACCATAAGGGCGAGTTTAGTGTGTGTTAACTGTTGATTCAAAAGGGATTGTTCCCATTTGATATGCATAGCCTCTATGATTTTTAACTGATAATCAGTTTGCGCAGAGTCAATAATTGCAAAGCTACGTTCTGGGTAAGCATTTTGATAGTCTGCCTAGGCTTTAAGATGTGCGAGGACATGAGAATTTTTGTCCCCTGAGAGATGTCTCTTTATGCATGTTTTTAGGTGTCTGCAAGTTATACCAATATACCTTGCGGATAGAAATTTGTCTTAAGTATTTCAACTAAGTTTTTAATGTCAACATGAAAGCCTGCATGACCAAGTGTTATTGATCTTATAAATGCAATCAATCAAAGTGCACAATAAACCAACTTTGTATGATAGTGGTGAAAAAATAATATAGTTGGTAAATAGACCTATGAATGTTTTTCTTTCCATAAATAGATGTTAAAGTATGGTCACTAGAGTATATATCTATACGTATTTCAAGAAAGGGCAAAACATTATGATCTTATTGTTTCTCCATAGTAAATTTGATGTTGTCTTGCTTAGAATTCGTGTAGTCAAAAAACTTTAAAGCATCTGTTTTGTTTTTGAATAAGCAAAAAGTGTCATTAACATATCTACGGTGAAACATTAAAGAGGATTCCTTATATAGTCATTGAGCCAAATTTCTTCATGGTGTCCCATGAATGAATTGGCTAATAACGGGAGCAAGGGGAGAACCCATGGCCACTCCGTCAACCTGCATGTAATATAAACCACGAAAAAGGAAATGAGTACCTGTGTTGCTAGGGTAAATAATCAAGTTCGTCAATTGTGTTCTTAATAGATCAGGATTACCCTCTTCAATGTAGCGAACCGCAAGATCAATGCTTTCTTTCAGAAGAATATTAGTAAATAAGCTTTCGATGTCAAAAGATACCATGAAATGATTATATATTGTTGGTGTATAATGAATTGATTTCTTTGACAAAGTTAAAGCTATAAAATGGCAACAACTCCTTTTGAATCGACAGTTAACACACGCTAAACTCACCCTTATTGCATAATCTTTGCTACTCATAAATAGTTTTCTTTTCTATGTTAGGCACCAAATTCTCACGTGCTCTCATTAGCTAAATATATAATCTAGGTTATATTATTACATCATTAACATCCACTGATGATGGTGGCATGTACGCTGAAACATGTTTGGTTTGAAGTAAATTGTAAATTAAAATTCTTATCATTATTATTTACAATTTCTTAAAATTGTTTCTTCACTGCTGATTAACAAATCATTAAAAATGAAGTTACCAATAATCATCTACCAAAAGTTAAAAACATTATTTCAATCAAATTACCCTATTTCTAATGCTTTGAAAATGTGCGACAGAATTGGACTTGCAATAAATTGCTAATACAAAATTATTTAGGTAAAACTCTTCTTATGATGCTGTAAACAAAATATTCAACAAACAGTCTTGAAGGGTGAATACTTTGGATTTTAGTTTTTTGCTGACGTCATGTGAAAACCAAAGGTGTTTTTGTTTTTTAAAGGAGCATGTTTTAAAAATAAATGGCAGCTTCATATATAGTTTTCACATCCAATACTTACACGTTGCAGACATTACATTCAGAGACAGTTTTTAAAGTTATTCAATTAAATAAAGCTGCCTTTTTTTAACTCATGGATACGCGAAGCGTAGAAAAGGAGTTATTGTGAGTGGTCTGAATATGCAAATGTGTCACTCACTCACTCACTAAGATGTTAGCAGATCGATAATCATCTGATTACGAACATTTCACGACACTTTTGGCAAGTACGAAACTCTTATACAGTATAGACTACATAGGTTACTTATATGAGGAAATGAAATGCTGATGAAACATGTGGGATATTTCTAGCACTGTGGACCACTGAGCATGCGCATACTTGCACATAGTTTTCTCTTTGGAAAAGACTAATTAAATGGTATTTCTAAACCAATTTCTATAAAATATTCGCTTAGTTCACAGTGTAAATAAAGTGTTTAATATGAACATTTTGGACAACAAATCGACTTGGAGGTCAAGATAAGTAGTAACGCATAACACAATGCTTTTATTAGCCAAAAAGATTTTAACGAATGATTCCTGAAATAAAGCACTTGGCCCGACTTTTAAATTAAATTAAATTAAATTAAAAACAAAGTCCATGTATTGGTAAAGACGATATTTGTAGTGATATCAAGATACATCACTAGTTTTAGAGCGCAACAAGTTTCTTGGTGATTATTATTATCATGAATTTAGTTGTCACTAGTTTAACCACAGGAAGCCCAGCCAATAAATTTGTAAGTGACTATAAATAAACTTTTTATAAAATACATATTACCTTTAGATACATTCTCTCTTTTTTAACAAAAAATCTTATCTTAAAGGCTTTCTGCCTTTTTTGTGGGTTTTTTATTAGCTTGTCCAAACAAAATACATCACATAAGGTACTGATCTGTACTTACTGCACGTACAGGCCCTTAGCAGGGGTAAAATTATTGGGAGGAGGAGGGGGGATCGTTTTGCAATGCCCTATATGACCATATCATCTTTTGTCAAATTTACAAAATTAAAATTCCTTATTTTATGGGTAAAAGACCTTCAGCATCAGATGTGAATATCTATTCAATAATATCACGTCAGTGTTACGTATGTGCAAGCAAAAAATAGAAATTCAACATGTATATAAAGTACACAGCTAACTTGAAATAAAAACAACCAAATTACGGCTGTGTTTGAGGTTAAGCCTGAGTAAACGAGTCTTTTAATCAAGAAACACAGCGGTTTCTGTTTTCTTTAACAGACAAAAGCGTGTTTGCTATCTAAAGACTGAAAATCTGTTTAGAATTTGATACCCACAAATTGAGTGTTTTCTGTTTCCTTTTTGCAGTAGTTTTTCTCTCAACATCTTACTCAACAAGAAACTTGCAACTGAAATATCCCAGCCTTGTGAATATCATTTATCATTTCAAATGCCAACTATGTGAACTTTTTTTTTGAAAAATAAGTGGCCTCTATCAATTTTAAGATAATAGTTGTTTGAAATTTAGCTGCATGTTTACTTAAAAAAAGTTGTGAAATCATTATGAATGTCGACTGCAACACTTATTTGGCAGTATATAAGTCTGCTGTAATGAAAATTGGATTTGTAAGAACCATTGAGAGATAAAGACCTTATAACTAGGCACCTATAGATTATTGCTAGAGTATTGAAATAGCTTTAGCTTTAATTTTTTTGAGATACCTAATAATATAATGTCCTCAACACATATTTGGCAGTTTATGAGTCGATCTGCTATGATAAAAATTAGATTTGAAAGAGTCCTATTGAGAGATAAGACCTTAGGCACCTACTGCATTATATTGCTAGAGTTATTATGAAATAGCTTTAGCTCTTTTGGAATTATGTAGGTATTCACCACACATTATTTGGCGGTTACAAACACATTGAGGAAAAATGAGGGATTTGAATTTTTTTCAATTTTTACATGTTTGGCCATTATCTACAGCTCGTTTGGGTGGTTTCTCTGCATTTAAACCTAACTATATAAAACTTGAATAAAAACAAACTAGGAATACATGTTATGCAAATTGAAAAATCACTGTTTATTAAATTGATATCTACTAGATGAAGTGTAATTATAGTTTTTAAAATCTTTCTTCAATCGCTAAACATTGTTATCATGCGCAGTATTAGCATAAATAACTCTGAATGGCAGGGGGCAGCATTCTCTACTTTCACATTCCCATGATGCCTTGTATTCTTTCGGGGTAACTATTCAAAAACTGTCCCAAATTGAAAGGTTTCTCAACTAAATTTATGCTATACCTGCTATTATCTGTACAATACTGATTATCAGTTTATTCCAAGTTATTTTTGCGTGTACAGATCATGAAGAGTTTTGGTAGTAAATGTATTGACTTTAAACGTAAATGTTTAAAATTTAGCTTAAACGTCTTCAAGCTTCTATCTTTTTCTGTTTTTTTCACTTCTTCATTATTTTGAAGTCAAACTTTTAGTCATCAAGCAAAAGCGGGGATAAAAATAAGCCTTCTTTTCTCATAGCTTTCGATTTGTTTGTTGTAACACTATACCGAGTCCGTTTGCTACTTTACTACAAAGCTATAAAAACTCTAAAAAAAACTCCACTAGACTGCTTGTTTCATAACTAAAACTCTTCCTTGACATAAACTCTTATATTTCGAAGTCAAACTTTTAGTCACGCAAAAGCTGGGATAAAAATAAACCTTTTCTCATAGAGTGCAAATAATATACCCGTGAAATAGATAGCTAGCTAACTAATTACTAACTTTGTGCTATTGGTTGCCTAAGCTAATTAGTCAAAGAAATAGTCAAAGATATAGAAGTAGTAAGTTGTAGTGCTTGGGAACGAGGTTATTCCGGGCGAAAGCCCTTGGAATTAAATTCGGAAAAATTAATTTCCGACCTCGCTGGGATTCGAACCCACGACCTTCGGAACTGTACTACCGATGCTCTTCCAGCTGAGCTAGAGGTCAGACTGAGAGCAGGCCGGGGTGAAATAGATGTTGGGTCGCGGTAATTATGATTCAAAGATGAGAGTATATGGACCGCGTGGCACTAATGAAATAGTCAAAGATATAGAAGTAGTAAGTTGTAGTGCTTGGGAACGAGGTTATTCCGGGCGAAAGCCCTTGGAATTAAATTCGGAAAAATTAATTTCCGACCTCGCTGGGATTCGAACCCACGATTCGAACCCACGTAATCCCAGCGAGGTCGGAAATTAATTTTTCCGAATTTAATTCCAAGGGTTTTCGCCCGGAATAACCTCGTTCCCAAGCACTACAACTTACTACTTCTATATCTTTGACTATTTCATTAGTGCCACGCGGTCCATATACTCTCATCTTTGAGTCAAAGAAATAGGTGAGCCATGACGGATAAAATAGTGCACGTGTGTTACCCAAGGGCGCGCATTTTAAAATATTTTTAAGCACGCTGGCGAAAAGTGAAACAATATTTATTGTACATATTTTTCCTTGATTTGTTTTAGCAAGATAAAACGAATTAAAATGATAGATAACACGTTCAATTGTGTACTGGGTCTTTTTTAGCTATAGTTGTTTGAGTCTTGATTTGTTTTAGTTTAAAAATGCGTATTGTCTTGATCTTTAGCGAGATAAAACAATCAGGATGCTTTGCGGCCAATCTGATTATTGGAATCAGAAATCAGGAATTGTACAAGAGTTATTTTAGATTCCTGTTTCAGAAATCAGAAAACTTACTTTTCAGCACAGTCTTGAGGCATATTACATGGGCAAAAATACAAGTTTGAAGGAGAGAATGCAGGATTTTGGATTTCCATTTCCCGAATCAGAAATCGCATTTCTGTTTTCTGAATAACGAATCAGAAATCACAATCTCGCTGACATACGACAAAACACCACGTGTAGGGGAGGGTTGACCACACGAAAATGCTCTTACTTCCGGTAACATTATCTGCGCTCTATCACCCCACCCCACCCTCCCAGTCCAATAGTTGTTGCTGTTGTTGAACTTCCGCTAAGACAAACATTAAACCGTGAATCTCCCCAGACGGGAATTTATGTTACTTGATTACCAACCAGGTGAAAAAGTTATACTTTTCGTTCGTTTCTCGTTTCTCATCTTTAGAGTCCAGTCGCTACTTTGCTACGAAGCAAGTCAAAATAACTCTCGGGCCGGGAAATAACTCTGAAAAACTCGACTAGATTACTTCTTTGTAACTAAAACTTTTTATTTATCAGAAAAGTTCTTCATTGAACGCAAGATTATATTAGTCGTAATTGAGGAGATTTTTAGGTTTTCTAGGTTTAGATTTCTCGATCGACATCTGAGCAGAAAATTGGTGAGTTTCGATGCCGTAAAACACATCTTAAATTCATCGATATAGACTCAAAATTTATATATATATATATATATATATATAATATGTATTTCTGATATTGTGATATTTTACATTTGAGATAAGGTAGCGAATCGACTTCTATTTGTAGCCAATC
Source organism: Actinia equina (assembly GCA_011057435.1). Classification (NCBI taxonomy): domain Eukaryota; kingdom Metazoa; phylum Cnidaria; class Anthozoa; order Actiniaria; family Actiniidae; genus Actinia; species Actinia equina. The sequence goes on along the minus strand of WHPX01000346.1, from coordinate 71,168 downwards.
GACTTCTATCAAGTAGCGAAATGACCTTTTAACTTAAAGTGCTACTACGACGAAAATCGCTCAAACTTGGATTCAGCTGAAACTTCCTAAAAATACTCTTTAAAGGTCTAGTAATCACTGTATGAAGTGTTTTCTCGATATTCAGTACGAAAGTATGATATTTTCACGATTATTTTTTGGAGTCTGTGACGTCATACACTCAACATCAAACATTGCTACATATATTTCTTTGTATATAAATCCTTAATTTATTTTATTCCTATGAAGCCCAAAGGGTGGCTAATGTGCTTATTTCACATTACTTGTGACTATAATTTATATTTTGGGGTGTTTGGGTATTTCTTTCTCCCTTTACTACTGATATTTTGATCATAAACTACAAAGAAATGTATGGAGCGATGTTCGATATTGAGTGTATGACGTCACAGACTCCAAAAAATAATCGTGAAAATATCATACTTTCGTCCTGAATATCGAGAAAACACTTCATACAGTGATTATTGGACCTTTAAAGAGTATTCTTAGGAAGTTTCAGCTGAATCCAAGTTTGAGCGATTTTCGTCGTAGTAGCACTTTAAGGTAAGTAGCGAAAGTGCAAGGTAGCGAAAAGATGTTGATGTTTGCCTTGTTGGGTCGTTGGATCCAACGACAAACCTAACACAGAACTCAGATCCCTAAATCATGACCCATATGCACATAACTGGCAAGTTTGCGTCTGTTACGTAAAACCTAAGCTTATCACAAACCTTACACGTGGGAAGTGTTTTTCTTTAATATTTTGCGTAGTAATAAAGACAGTGGTAAAGTCAAGACGATGCTAAACACAATAAAATAACATTATTGGTGTCTTTGAGAAATTATCATAAAATCAAATACGAAGGGAATTTTTTAATGAACTCTTTTATATGTGCCTTTAAAATAGAAAGTCATGTTCTAGAGGAATCGCTCGTGGAATTTAGAACTGCATTTCTTGACCGTCATATGTTTCGAAGTATGCGGCTGAAGACGAATTAAAAGCCATATGTCTGGCAAATTAGGTTTTGTAAGTTAAATAATTTGGTGAATATTAGGCTATTTCGTCGGTTACGTAAAACTTAAGCTTTCACAAACCTTACACGTGGACGTGTTTTTCTTTCATATTTCTTCTCCGAGTACACCATTCGTCCCAGGTTCGTATTCCTTAATTTCCATCCCAAGGAAGTTAATCGGTCGACATCTTTGTGAAATAGTTGACAAGGTACGAGAATGCATCCCAGAGAAAAATACAAATGAACACCTGTGCTGTTGTCTCTTCTCTTTGGTCATCTACTTCGGATTATTGTGTTTGGAAGTACGTGACTTATATATACCTATTTATAAGATAAATTAAATAGCACGCATGCTGTGATTGGTTGATGTTTGCATGAGGGTATGTAAACACAATTGTGACGTCACAACTTCGTTTCTCCCGCTAAAACTTCAAAAATTACAATTTCTTTCGAGGAAAAAAAATGCCGCAAAAAATTCATTTCGAAGACGAAGCACCAAATTTTGGCTTGTGTCAGGGCCACAGGCATAGTCCTATAGTCTCCAGCAGGTCATATCATTACAATCTCTGGTCACCGCAACGAGAATTCCCTCAGGAGCTACAACACACGTCCTTCGTCATGAAGACAGCTTTGGTTGTGCAGCGACGTGCTTTCTTATGCTTTAAATGCACCGCCGATAAGGAAATACAAGTGTTTCGAGAAAGCAGTCAGCAGCTTCAAGCTTCTTCCAGCGATAGCTTCACAGCTCCACAAAATATCTTCTCGAGGCAAGATGAAACAATCAACTTCGCTGCCATGTTTTCTGGCTGTCAAATTGAGCAGGTCCATGTTTCTTTCAATCGAGAATTCCAGTCACAGTGACACTCAGATATCTACTTTTGGTCACTTGGTCACAGATAATTAATGCTGAAATCTTTTCTTAAGATTTCTATTCAATCTTCGAACATTTCTTTGTATATATTTAAAGTTTTAAATGATAAACAGAGGCTGCCGAATTGTTTGAAAAACGTGGGGGGGGGGGGGGGGGGGGGGGGGGGGGGGGGGGGGAGTGGGATTACAGCTTCCCGTCTGCATTCGATTCTTTCTCGCTTCACATTTGCATCCTTTGGAGTTTATTACACGAAATTTGATTGCCTAACCATCGTAGTTCGTGATTTATGGAGAATATGTATTTTGATATGAGAATCAAATGCAAATAAAGATATTTTTGCAAGTGGGTATGTTTTCCCTCAGTATTTATTTTATACGAGTAATAGAAAACTTTATTCTCTTTGCTTACGTATAGCAACACTCAGGGGGTTGGGAGAATTCTCGACAGCTATGTTGCTTAATTACAAGACTCTGCATGGTGGGTGCTAGGGAAAATTATATTCTGGTCATACTTAGCCTGTTAACAAGACTCTCCAGGGTGGGAGACTCCCTCTTCCCAGCTACTCTCCCTTCCCCTCCCTGAGAAAGCCTCGTTGACAGGCTAGTCATGCTCAGTACGATTTATTTTCATTTCAATTCACAGGGCAACTAGTTCGAGAAAATTTAAAACATGCGAAATAAAATTAAAGAGCAAGAGGCTCTTGGTTGGAAATGGTACAGGCAACCTAGTAATAAGCATTTTTTTGTGTGACTAGCTTGTGTTCTTTTTCCTGCTAAATGTTCTCAACAGGAGTGAGAAGGAGATATGTGAGGAGAGATGCTTGAGCCTTTGATGGGAGAGGGATGGGAAAGTGCTATTTTGTTCAAATTAATTTTCTGACTTGCTGTCTTTTTGCTCCGATTGAAAGACCAGTTGGAGTTTAAAAAATTGCAGCCATATTAAAATGTTATCAAACTTTGTATCGTATAATTATTAAAATGTGTTAACTTACAATAATTGATTCTTTCCTGAAACTTTATTTAAACTTGACAGAAACCTTAATTAGCCCTTGCATCTCTTTAGTCATGTTACAACTGACTGTGCTAATTCTCATTTTATATCATTCTTTTATTACTTTATTAGTGTAAGTGTGACCACATTCTAAGATAGTTTAGTTATCGTAGATTGATAAGTTTTACACCATAGTGAAAATAGAAACTGACGTTTCGGACGTTAGTCCTTCGTCAGAGTCAATGATAACTAACTAAGATAGTTTAGTTTAGATTAGGAACTTGAGTGTTTTATGAGATATAGAGTCCCTCACATTAGATAGATTAGCCACAAGGGTGGAGCCCGTGTGGCTTTCTATCTAATGTCAGGGACTCTAGCTATATCCCATAACACACTCAAGTTCATTGTCTTACTTACTTAGTATTATTATCTAGTACATGCATGCACAACGTGTAAACTTCAGAATTCAAAAATTAGACTACAAAAAGCAATAAGAGATTTTGCAAGCAAGGCTGGTGCTGCACAACATATGACACAGGGTAACCTATAAGGGACATTGCAACAATTTCCAGCTCCGTAAAATCCCCATGTCCATTCCACAATCAACCAATTAAATATAATAGGAAGAATAAAATACCAAGGAATGTCAAAGTTCAAAATTTAATGTAATAAACTTTACATTATTTTTATACTGGGTATTTCCAATTTGTAGTTCCAGAAAATATACATAATCCCACCACAAAGTGAATTTGTAAAAGAACACTCTATATATCCCAGGAAATGTTCTTCCATAAAAACTCTGTATTTTTTTCTCTCTGACCCTTGACCTCTCATCAAGAATGCATCATGCTAGCCTGCATCTTTGCTATGCAAGAGTGATGATCATGTCATTTGAATGTTTTAATACACGAAATATCATGAAAGTTTTTCACTTCTTCAAAACCTTATAGCTTTGAAACAAAGTCAGTGCACATCCTCCCTTTTTTATTTTGTTTTCGAAAGTACCTCATAATATATCTTCTTTAATTGCAGGAATTTTCTTTAAAATCTGGCAATGGAATCAAACCTGAAATTACGAATTTTGCATAATTAAAGTAGAAGTTCAAGTAACCTGTGAATGCTACAAGTCCACACTTAATAGTATATAGTTTTACATAGCCCAGTACCATTTTATATTTCTAATTTGCAACATAATGTTTAAATGCTAAAGCAATTATTGGGTCATTTTATAGAGTTATCAGAAAGCTAGATGGGGGACATTAATCAATTAATTTTCCAGTAAAATATGGCTTTATGAAATTGGTGATCCCCATTTTTATCTGCTGGATTCATGCACTTCTAGTATGATATTTCATCATGAAAAATTTTAAGAAATCTGACCATGCATGGCATCTTAATTTTGCTTGTGAATGTCCGTAAACAGTATCATTCATTAGCATAATATTAGACTTGAATATAGAGTTTCTTGTTGTGATTGATTAAGCAACCAGTGATTCTGAGATGGTATCACTGCACCAGTAGTGATTATCAAGTTTTCCAAAGTTTGCCAGATTGGAAGTAATGCTAAAATGTATTTTGATCCTGAATTTCGTTTTTTTCCTCCTATTCAAGCCTCAGACTCAGTGATTATTTTGAATATTTCCGCTCCCCTCTTGAAGGCTTGCAGCTCAGTAAATATTCCACTGATAGTCACTTTGCCTTCAGCGAGTAATTGTAAAATTTCTTAACCTCCGAAATGAAAGAAAAAAGAAACAAAAAAGTGGAAAGATAAAAAAAGTTAGTACAGTCTTTAAAACAATCTTGACAAATCAGTGAATACACTGGAACTTGAAGTCCCTCAAAGATGATGATGACGACGATGCATACATAATGCAGTCTTTGGCTTCAGCAGATATTAAACACGCCAGTTGGTCTTGATAATTTGCGATATTATGCTCAACCTCATCCAATAATTGCTCATTGTAAACATATTGATGGACTAAATATTGATGAAAGTGAAGTCAATCATACATAATGACAATGCAAAGCCTTTCTTTCATATATGATTGTGAAGGGACCTACATACTTCAGCCAGTCCAGAATAATCTTCAACTTGATTCATCTTATACATTCAACTCCCTTGTGTTTACATCCAAGCATATTGCACCTATGGTAATAATAAAATGACAATTCATATATAATCAACTATAAACCAAATCAACCCATTAAAGAATCATGTGTTTCATGTGTCTCAAAACATTTCATGTATGTAAAACCAATGAACACTTGCTTATATATTTTTCAAGTCTTTTTCTATTAAACAAATCATGACTGTTTACATCTGTAGTGATATTAAAGACTAGCATACAACGACAAATATATATCATAACTAAAAAAACTCTGTGCTTTTGGTTCAAAGAAAAACATGGATAATCATGGATTGTACGAATATTTATGTATACATATGCATTTATTAAACAAGTAATTGAATGAGTAATTGAGTTAGGAGAAATCAAAAAATATGATCCCTTCAGAAACAAAATATCCAGCTTATTTATCTGAAGGTTTCTTGGCCACCAAATTAAAAAAAAACACTGCAACAATTCAATAAATTAATTACATTGCATTACAAATAATATTTGAATTTTATATTTTTATTGCAATGCATGCATGGCAGGCTAATTAAGCTATACTTTTATAAGCAATTAGTAAATGTAAGACATATATACAGGAATGCAGCATTGGGTGATCATCATTACAGACCAATTTCGCTGCTGCCTATCATAAGCAAGGTGTTTGAACGCTGTGTTTACAACAGAATCTACGACCACATGTTGAAGCTGATCACCTCTGCACAGCATGGATTCCTTAGACATCGCTCTTGTGTCACTCAGCTGCTCTCAGTATTGCACACTATTGGAGAATCCCTTGATAAAAATACTCAAGTTGACATCATCTATCTAGACTTTGCCAAAGCATTCGACAAAGTCGACCATAAGATCCTCTTAAGCAAGCTAAGAATGTACGGCATTGATGGGATGCTCCTTAACTGGTTCAAGGACTATTTGGATGGTTGTTCTCAAAGAGTTGTGGTCGATGGTGTTGCATCTTCCTGGGCTCCTGTCACCTCTGGAGTACCTAAAGGCAGCATTTTGGGTCCTCTTCTTTTTGTTTTGTTTATAAACGATCTTCCTGATGTCATTCCCAAGGAAACTAGGGCTGCTATGTACGCTGACGACACCAAGAGTTTTCATAAAGTTACTTCCCATCGTGACTGCGAAGACCTTGAGAATGCGCTGTCTAGGCTTAATGTTTGGAGCTTCAACAACAACATCAAATTCAATGGCTCAAAATGTAAGCTGTTGACAGTGACACGCAAGAAACGTCCAAGAGGACATGCCCTCAACTGACTGATATAAGATGCAGAAAAATCTCAACTAGTGACTGCTTCTGAGGTATGGTCACCGAGCCTATCTAAGCTAAAAGAACAGATCGAAAGAGTACAACGACGTGCCACAAGATGGATCCTCAGGACCAAGATTGGGGAAACCACTTATAAAGAAAGACTAAAGGACTTGAATTTGCTCCCTCTCGATCTGCTATGATAGAGAGATTAAGGATCTAATGTTTTTTTATAAATCATCATATGGACAGACAAATGTTAATGTTCACGATTTTGTCAAATTCTCCAAACATAGATGTACTCGTCTTACTCAAAATCCTGGTATGGTTCTTGAAACATCTTTTTGTAAAACCACTACTTTTAAAGCATCTACTTTAATAGGATAGTTTGCCTTTGGAACACCGTCTGTAAAGAGCCGCCAACTAGTGTTTTTTCTAGTCAATCTCAATTCAAATTGTTTCTAAGGCATAGGTACTTTTCTTTGCTTGAGGATACATTTGATGTTGATCTGACATGTACTTGGTCATTAGTTTGTAAGTGTCCTTGTCATCGTACTCGATAATAACTGAACCTCCCTCAGGGACTTTTGTTTGTTTGAACTCCATTGATTATTTTTTGACATTCTCGGTTCACTAGTTATCAGTTTTTTACTACAAAGATATAACTAGCTAAAAACTAGTGTGAGCTGCGTCGTGAGCTGTTTCTAATGAAACAGTAATGATAAAAAGGTAAATTATACACCGTGAAAAGATGAAAAAACTTACTGACGTTTCGGACGCCAGTGTCGAAGAAGTTTTTTCATCTTTTCACGGTGTATAATTTACCTTTTCATCATTAGTTTTTTACTACTATAACTGTATTAATTTTCCAAGACAATTCTCTATTGATTTATATCGTTAGTCAAAAGGAAATGCCTAGCATGGGTCCTAGAGTCCCGTTCGCACTTTCCTCTTTGGGTAGCATGTTGGTTCTGTAATTTTCCTTTCTGATTGATACCCAATAAAGTTGTAAAGAATCATCAGCTATATTAAAGAGTTACATTATTATTATAGATTTATAGTTTTTGTCATGCATTTCAGTTTACACTTTTGCCGACACTTTTGCCTTCTACTCCTCTGTTACTTGTTATTCCAAGGCCATTTTCGCTCTAAATTATCATTAACAACTAATGTCTCACAGTTTGACTTTATTTGTGTCTCAAACGAGGAAAACCGACCTAAGCTGGTTACTTTATCGTGCTCTTGCACATGCAACGACACTGAACAAAGGCAATCGTTGTCAACAAAGCTCATTTTGGGCTCCTACTATTTTCATTTATCGTCCACAGCAATGCTATTGATCTTTCTGTCCAACGATGTTTCGCCTAATCCAGGCCCTGACACTTTACATCTTACGGCTAAGGATATTACTAATTCGAGAGGGCTCAAAGTGGCACATTTAAACATCAGAAGTGTCTTACCGAAGATGGATTCACTAAAGATTCTATTCCAGGACAAGCCTGTTGATATTCTTTTGCTCTCGAAACCTGGTTAAAGCCTTCAATAACCGACAATGAAATCAATCTTCCTGGTTATTCCCGCGTATGACATGATAGAGTATCAAAGCGTGGTGGTGGAACTATGATATATGTGCGCGAAGGGATTCCTTATTGATTTAGATCAGATTTTGGAACTGATTTTACCGAGTCCTGCGTCAATGAATTATTACAGCCAAAGTCTAAAAACCTTTTTATTTGGACAATTTACAGAGCGCCTGATGTCAACCTAGATACTTTTATCCACAACATCTTCATGACTCATTGTCAAACATTCCTGATAACGCTGAATTATTATTGCTGGGTGATTTTAATGTGAACTTTTTGAATTGCAAATCAACTTCTGAAAAACCTCTGATGCGAAAATTGAGAACAATGGCCAATTGTCACAACCTTGATCAGATCATTAAGCAGCCCACGAGAATATCTGAAAATACACAAACTTTAATCGACCTTATTTTCACGGGCTCCAGTCATCGCCTCAATGATTTTGGTGTTTTCCATCTCTCGTTAAGTGATCACTCAATGGTATATTGTGTTGTAAAAGTGGGCGTGAAGAAAGCACCTGGTAGAGTTAATGAGCATCGCTCTTATAAATCATATAAAAAAGAAAAGTTCATCAATGACCTTAAAGCTATTGATTGGAGCTTACTGAACAATGAACTGGATACTGACACTGCTATTTCAAAGTTTAATGCTCTTTTTTTTCACTGATGTGGCAAATGTGCACGGGCCTATCAAGAAGTCAAGAATAAGAGGAACACATCATCCGTGGATGACATCAGAATTGACTAAGGCTATGCAGGATAGAGATCATTTTCACAAAAAAGCAATAAAATCGACCTCTCGATACTATTGGAATAAATATAAAAAGTCTAAGAATTATGTTGAAAAATGTAAGAGTGAATACTTCACAAACATTATCACCAACAATCAAAAACATCCAAGCGGCTTGTGGAAAAGTTTAAAAGAGGTGACATCAAAGAAAAATGTTCCCGATATTTCAAGTATAGATGATGTGTAATTCATCATGATCATGATCAATAGCGCACATTCTCAACCGACACTTTGTTACTATCGTTGTAAAACTAGCAAACAAAATACAAAAAACTTTATCTGTTTTAATCAACAATAATGGAGATATGCCACTAACTACGAAGTTTTCGTTTATTCCTATTACTGAAGAGTTTGTATTTAATAAACTGATAAATCTAAGAACTAACAAAGCTATTGGGTTAGATAACATAAGTACTGTCAATCATTTAGTCAAAAAAGTCAACCAGAGAATTGGTTTGATAAAACGAGTTAAATATTTATTACCTTGTTCGGCACGTATAACATTATATAACAGTATAGTTGCCCCATTGTTCGATTATGGAGACATTATTTGGGGAGATAAAAATAATGAAGTTTTAATGAGCTATTTACAAACCTTACAGAATAAGGCTGCAAAAATAATCTTAAATAAACCAATACATATATAGTTCAGCTACTGAAGCTTTAACTGGGGAACTGGGGAAAACAACGATCTTTATATCAATCTTTAAGAGAATATAATGGGTTAAAGTTAGATTATAAGAAAATAACATCAGTCAGTAATTTCAAGAGATCTCTTAAAAATATTTATTAGCATATTAATATTTTGTATTCATCATTATGAGACTTTTTAGATCACCCTTTTTATTTTATTATTTTACATTTTTCTTATCGTATTTAATTTATCTTTTTATCCATCTTTTTGTTTTTTTATATTTCTTTAATCGTATTATTACTCATTGTACATTCTTATTTAGGGCACTACTGAAAATCACGCTTAATGAGTAGGTTTCCCTCATTAAAGATTAACATTATTATTATTATTAAGATGGATAAAGATGGATAACTTAGAGGTTCAAGAACATGTTATTGCCAACGTACACCTTCAGCCCCAACACCACAGCCAATGTGCCCATTGATGTACGTATGCGGCCCTTTCCCAGCAGGTGAAAAGTTTGTTTCTTCCAGACAAAGATATTATCAGGCTGACACTGTTAGATCTTAACACTATGTATGCTGCTATGCGACAGCACATTTATATTCGGCAACAAAGGTGCCGGCAGTCTCCTAAGCTGTGTAAACCCATGGATATATTTGTCCAATTTGTAGCAATTCTATTATTCAGATTCATACTTTTGATTGGCTAATTCGTAGAAAAGTTGTTGAGATGGCTTTGGTTGGAGTAGTCGCACTGTAACAGCAGAAAGGAATTTCTGAAATATTTGGTATGTAATGAGTTCATTTTCTAGATTGAAAACTACAAAATAAAAGATTTTCATGATGAAAGTGTTTAGTGACCAAAAATAGATTTTCAAAACTATAATAAAACACACCTAGATATTAATAAATGGTAAGGTTTCAATTTCATATGTATTTCTTGTTTGTTTTTATTCAGGTTTCATACTAGGATTAAATCTAAGAAACGGTAAAAAGCTTATTATTGAAAGGATTTGGTTTTTTAGAACTTAAAGAGCCTGTCATTATTTCAAAACCTTGTGCCCAAAAAAACTTATGATTCTTTGTCAATTATTATACTTAAACCTTAGCGAATTATTTCTTTAACAAGCCTAGGTTACTTAAAATTGTTTTCTGCTTTAATTTTTATTGCAAATAAACGCTCTGTTTTGTGCAATTCCTTGAATGTAGATGAGCGGCATATGTGGGCGTGGACAATAGTAGGCACCATCCTTAACTCCTTATATACCTTTACCTTTTTATCATTACTGTTTCCTTATATATATATATATATATATATGTTCCTCTCTTTCCTCCAAACCTTCCTACTTCATACTTATCAGTATGTATCCCATAACAATTTTGTTTGCACACCAAAATGCTTTCACTCTCTTACTTCCCCTATCACTGCTTGAGTCCAAATACCTGTGTTTTAAATAGTTTTCTCAGATTTTTCTGTGATCCTATACTTAAAATAATTATAAACTTTCAGAACAAGGAATTTTATGTCAAAGTTTTGGAAAAGCAAGAATCAGTGTGAATTCATTTTTCATTGGGACTGTCAAGATCCTGCTCCCCTATTTAACTTTGATCTATTGAATAATATAATAAAATTTCAAAAAGATTATTTTATAATAGGACAGAGCTAGGTTCCAATTAATAACAGTGCAACACACAAAAGTATGAACACATTCAATAAATCATATTGGCACAGTTCTATGCACAGGATTATTCCTACCAAATGAGCGAACTCTGCACACCTTATTTGGTAAAACCATATTGCATTTGTAAATGTAAAACCAGTTTTGCATTTAAATGCGTTGGTTTAATGTACAGAACCTTTACAAAGATGTAAGTGCACACATTAAGTGTGGGTTGTGATGTAAGTGTGCTTAAAAAAAACTAATTATCATCATATAAATAAATACAGCCTTTTGCAAAAATTATGGCCCCTTCTTATATATATACAAGTTTATAAAAAATATATCAGAAATAATGGGATACCATCGGTCTCTGATATTTTTTCCGAGACGTGTATCACTAGGGCTTTCTGAATTCAATAAATATCAAGAAAGATATCCCAACGTGTCTGATATACCTTTGATATACTTGTATGTATATTTGAAATGGCCATATTTTTTGCAAATGGCTGTATATGATCATAAATATGAATATAATATATAAATACCACTATTCTCATCATCTAGCCTTCAAAATACAGGGCTAGCCTTGGGAGTCCACAACATATTTTGATGGCTAGGTAATGAAAAGAGTGATAAAAAGGACAAGCCATGAAAAACCTCTGGCCTAAATTGGTTTTTTACCTCAAAAATATTGGTCAATTGATAAAAATGATTATTGGTTTCAACTTATAACAGATAACTTGTAATAATATTGATAGCCCTAAACTAAGTGAGATCAATCGATATTGCCAATGGTTTGAGAGATTTATGTAAATAAATATAGCGATATTCACTGACAAACATTGACGTCACGAATCTTTTTTCATTCAAATTTGCCAATTATTAAAACAAAAGATCTCTTTGTTTCAGTAGCCAATAAGCTCTAGCTGGCACATTAATGTCAATATATATTGGTGACCTCAGCGCAGACATTGTTATGTACTGTTTAATAAACTCGCAGATCGTGCTTTATCAGGATTTAAACACAGTGTTTTTAGACCTGAAAAAAACACGATCTGCGAGTTCATGGAACGGCTTCGAAAACTGATGATGTATGTTCTCATATTGTACTGAATTCTTTACGAAAGAACAAAGTTTGATAGAGAAAATCCAAGTTAAAGGTTTTTGCAAATGAAGACGAATCTATATCAGATATAAAATCCCCATGATTTCTATGTGTTTCCAAAAGAATAGCTGCTAAACAACTTACCTTGTAAGATAGTTTCTTGTGTTATTGCGGTTCATAGCATATCGTGCATGCACAAGATATTACAGCAACCTATCGCATTCGTTTTAAAACGCCATGCAGTAAGACCGTCGATAAGAAAAAGCACTTTTGAGAACGAGAGCAAAGACGCCTATCGGGTATGGACACATCAGGTTGGCATTCGAAGACGTTCGAATGAGCTACATATATAATACCCATGGGAGATTCGGCCAAGACGATGGTTAATCGAAGAGTTATATATAAGGATCTGAAGAACTCTACAAAGAAAAATCTACCGTGGTTGGGAACCATACAAAATGGCGAGCAAATTTTGCAATGATAATGCGCATGCGCCAAACTATTTATCACAAATAAACAAACATAAAGCTTGGGTTACCTTCGGTGTGTGCATGTGTGTGTGTTAGTGTGTGTATATGTGTGTTGTGTATGTGTGTGCGTGTAAGTGTGTGTAGCTGGGTTTAAGTCTGTGTAAGTTTGTTTGTGTGTGTGTGTGTAAATGTGTGAAAGTGTCTGTTTGTAAGTGTAAGTAAGTGTGTGTAGTGTGGGTAGGTGTTTGTAATTAAGCGTAAGCGTGTTTTAGTTTGTGGTTGTGTGGTGTATAGATGTACCTGTAAGTGTGTGTACGTGAGTGTGTATGTTTGTTAAAAGGTGAGTAAATGTGTAAGTGTGTGTGTCGTGTGCGTAAGTGTGTGTATACTGAGTGTATGGATGTGTGTGTAAATATGCGCAAGTGTTGCCAAGATGTGTGAGGGTGCGTAGTATGTGTGTAAGTGTTTATGTTTGGGTGTGTGTAAGAGTTTGTTAGTGTGTGTTACTGAGTGTAAGTGTGTGTAAATGTGTGCAAGAGTTTGCAAAAGTGTGTGTTTGTAAGTGTGAGTAAGTGTTTGTCTAAGTGCGTGTGTATTTGTGTGTATGTGAGTAAAAATGTGTGTAGGTGTGTATGTTTGTGTAAATGTGTGTGTAAGTGTGTGTAACTTGTGTAAGTGTGTAAATGTGGGGTTATGTGTTGGTAAATGTGTGTAAGATTATGTAAGTGTGTGTAAGTGTGCGTAGTGTGTGTAAGTGTGTGTAAATGGTGTAAGTGTGCGTAGGTGTGTAAGTGTGTGTAAGTGTGTGTAAATGTGCGTAAGTGTGTGTAAGTGTGTGTAAATGTGCGTAAGTGTGTGTAAGTGTTTATAAGTGTGTGTAAAGGTTTGTATAAGTGTAAGTTGGTGTATGTTTGTTTAAAGGTGTGTAAGTGTGTAGGCGTGTGTAAGTGTGTGTAAGTGTGTGTAAGTGTGCGTAAGTGTGCGTAAGTGTGCGTAAGTGTGCGTAAGTATGTGTAAGTGTGTGTAAATGTGTGTAAGATTATGTAAGTGTGTGTAAGATTATGTAAGTGTGTGTAAGTGTGCGTAGTGTGTGTAAGTGTGTGTAAGTGTGTGTAAGTGTGCGTAGTGTGTGTAAGTGTGTGTAGTGTGTGTAAGTGTTTATAAGTGTGTGTAAGTGTTTATAAGTGTGTGTAAAGGTTTGTATAAGTGTAAGTTGGTGTATGTGTGTTTAAAGGTGTGTAAGTGTGTAGGCGTGTGTAAGTGTGTGTAAGTGTGCGTAAGTGTTTATAAGTGTGTGTAAGTGTGTGTAAATGTGTGTAAGATTATGTAAGTGTGTGTAAGTGTGCGTAAGTGTGTGTAAGTGTGTGTAAATGTGTGTAAGATTATGTAAGTGTGTGTTAGTGTGCGTATGTGTGTGTAAGTGTTTATAAGTGTGTGTAAAGGTTTGTATTAAGTTGGTATATGTGAGTCTAGAAGAATTCAAAGCATGGACAAGCGTCTCACACTCTTCAAGAGAGATGAATCTACGAATCTTCAATCTTCGGATTCCTTCAAATACCTTTCAGAATTTCTCAAGGAATTCCTCTAGCACATTTTATCGCAAAATTGAGTAAAGTTTGGTCAACTGTATGCAGCTTGTTTAATCACAGCCGATCTCTTGTGTACCCATGACGTCACTACAATCTGACGCGCGCAGCTAAAAATAGATTTTCAAAAAACTTTCAAGGGGCAAAGGGATGTGCTCTCTTACTTCATATTCTCTTGGTTTCTTGTTAATAAGTCGAACATCAAAATCCATGTAGATTTTAAAAAAGCCCAAAACGACCTTAATGACAACGCCAACAAAAATAAAAATATACCTTTATAAAAAAAGAAGGATAATAGGAGCTAATACGTTGCCGAAAGACGTTTCAAAGCATTTGGCAGACAGGATTAAAAGTGGAAAAAAATAGTTTATAACTTTTATATCTATTCGAGTATTTTGCAAAAAAAACCGTGTTGGATAACTTAGAATTTCAGGTCACCCATCCAAGTACTAATAATAACCTCTCTCAAACGTGCTTGACTCAGTGTCTTGGAAGCCCAAGTTTTATCCATTGAGCCACGATTTTAGGAAATTAGCACAACAATAGCCATGAAAACAAATAACCAGATAGACTAGATTATTTTCTACTATCAACGTGCCAGTGCGTGTCCATACGATGACCCAGCGGATGTCTCGGGGTATGGCATGGAGTCACTATCTTTTTCTTTCTGTATTTTGGAATTAAATATCTAATTAAAGTTAGTGGACGTGGTTCGATTCTCACCACATTAAGAGTATATTTTTTCTTCTTCTTCTTCATTCCATTTAGCCACAGATCTTTTTCTTAATATTTATATATTCTCTTTTATAAACGACTTTTAATGATTCAAGACGATAAAAATTTTATTTTTTAGAAAGGGTGTCTAGTTTTTGTTAACATTTGCTTTCAGCATTAACAGTTAAGCGATCTTCATCTCATAGACGGGCTGTGCTATATCCTCGTTTCAAACTTTCTGGGAGCAGTTGACGTCAGAGAGCTTTTACTAAACTTGGATTCTCCAGTGTCATATTCTATACATTAAATCAATTTGGTCGTTAACAAATGCAATTGATTCTTATACTGGGTCACTTCAGTCCGTCTGTAAGTAATTGTTTTCAAAGTGAAACTATGCTTGCAAATGCACAAAAGAAAGTTTCAATTTCTTTATGATATTTCTTAGATTTCGGTGTAAAGGCGGGTATTGTTGGTTCGATTCCAACATGGTTTCCAATGAGACACTGATGGTATGGATGGAAATCAAAAGGGCATGGGGCAATCCTCAAAGGCAACACTCGATTGACGTGGTTGATGGCTTGTCGTGAAAGCCTAGTGTCTGGACAATACTCTGCTCCCAGTTTGAGTGATATTTTTTCCCCAAGAAGAATTCCTCTAAATTTTCCTTTTGATACAAAACCTTTAAATAGGCATTAAAAAATTATAATAATATCCACGGACTTCAATATATTTCAGTCAGTTGGCCCGGGGACTCAGCTACCCAGTCCAGGTGGAAGTTGTCACGTGACGTTGCGCCTTGACAAAATACTGGTCGGTAGGGTTTTGAACCAAGCCTGACAAAATGATACATAGCTGACAAAATGATACAAACTGGTATGTGTTTAAAAATCCATTAAACACTCAGGATAATCGCTAATGAAATGAAGCGCCATCTGTTTGTGGACAACTACAAAGTAACGGTCCAAAATGGGTTGCACTTTACTCTCTAATTTGGGGCACGAGACTTCCAAAATTCAAAATGCCCTTTGAGAAACTCCTAAATTAACAAAATTCGCAGTGCCAAGGGCACTGTCCATCCGCTCGAAGAGCACAAAGTCTCGAGCTCATCGACCAAATTAACAACCCTTCTGTACGGTGAGTAGTACTAGAAATGGCGTCAAACCCTGGGACATTGTGTCACATCTCTGGGCCCCGTGCATGCTCCGATCTTCACCAAACTACCACCTGAAAGCCCTTGATCGGTAAGCATGCGTAATACTCGCCTAAATGAAAATCGGCCATCTTTCATTTGGATAAAAAATCTATTAAATATTCATATTAATATCCACGGACTTCAAACCACTTCAGTTAGGTGGCTCAAGGACTCAGCTACCCATTCCAGGTAATAGTTGTGGCGTGTCATTGCGAATAAGCGTCCGGACCTCTCACAACGGGTAACAGCCATGTTGTCAAAAAAGGTACGTGCCGAGCCCTAACTCTGAAAAGTGACCCTTGTTTAATAATTTTTTAAAAGTTCAGAATACTCGCTAATGACATCCAACCTCATTAGTCGTACTCTTAGAAGGCTGGGCTATCCATTTCTGGTATGGGTGATCACTTGCCCTATCCCATAGGGCACTTGTCAATCGCCTGAAGTGACTCCATTTTACAAAGAAATGTATGGGCTGACACTGTGATACAGTACCGAGCTGAGCAAGTGATACCTCTGGCTAACCAAGTGATACTCTTCGTTGACAGAGTGATAAAATGTGCTGACCATATGATTCCGTGTTTTTACCCTATTAACCCTAACCCTAATCCGTCTTTGGGACTATATTTAAAAATCTCCACTTGAAGTGCAAAAAAATTCATTTTCAAGTTTTGGAGCTAGGTTATGGAATAGTTGAAGATATAGAAATATAGTATATGGACCGCGTGGCACTAATGAAATAGTCAAAGATATAGAAGTAGTAAGTTGTAGTGCTTGGGAACGAGGTTATTCCGGGCGAAAGCCCTTGGAATTAAATTCGAAAAAATTAATTTCCGACCTCGCTGGGATTCGAACCCACGACCTTCGGAATTGTACTACCGATGCTCTTCCAGCTGAGCTAGAGGTCAGACTGGGAGCAGGCCGGGGTGAAATAGATGTTAGGTCGCGGTAATTATGATTCAAAGATGAGAGTATATGGACCGCGTGGCACTAATGAAATAGTCAAAGATATAGAAGTAGTAAGTTGTAGTGCTTGGGAACGAGGTTATTCCGGGCGAAAGCCCTTGGAATTAAATTCGGAAAAATTAATTTCCGACCTCGCTGGGATTCGAACCCACGACCTTCGGAATTGTACTACCGATGCTCTTCCAGCTGAGCTAGAGGTCAGACTGAGAGCAGGCCGGGGTGAAATAGATGTTAGGTCGCGGTAATTATGATTCAAAGATGAGAGTATATGGACCGCGTGGCACTAATGAAATAGTCAAAGATATAGAAGTACACCTTTTGCTGTTCATTAACCGCAAAGGAATATTCATTGTTACGGCTGGGGCAATCTTTCGAGTTTCCCCGGGTCGGCCGTGTTAGAACAGCAAATCAATTACTGAGATTCCATCATTCATCATTCATCATTTATTAGAATCACGTAAAGACTGGGTAAAATACAATAAGGTATATCTGTATTAGTTAAAACCGCTTACAAATAGAACAATGTGCTTGATTAAGGAATGATTTATGCAACACGTGGTCTAGCGATACTTAGAAATGAATGCTCAGTCAACTATAGGCAGTTTATGCTGAAGAATAATAATATTGATAATTTCTTGTAGAAGAACTAAATATAATATGAGTTACATACCTCTGTGCTACTTGGCCGGATAGCAAATTAGTTAATATTCTAAGGAGCTTCTTTCTTAGTTTAACATCCCTCGGCACGCTACATCAACTTATCACTCCAAATCAAAACTATCAGATTACGATTATGTGATACGAGCATAATCACTGGTAAATCATTAACATGGCTCCCCTAAATTGTGATTACAATTTAACCCAAACAAAACAAACTATAGATATATTACTAAAAAATGTTCAATATTCAGTGTTCAATTTGGATATTCACGTTCTATGGCTCCTTGGCTGGGACTCCCTGGTCTCTCATTTATTAGTTGTCATCGCTCCTCAGGAGCAGAACAAGCTTGTGGATCGGCCTTTCTAAGTATGTCATCTTGGAGCCGGTTCTTCTTCCTGAGGAATCGAGGTGAGGAGAGGAGACAGCAATCTTGACTTTGCGGACGTAGCCGTCTTCGTCTTTATATGGCTCTACAATGCGTGCGAGCTGCCACTTAGATCTCGGGTTGTCCGCATCCTTCAGTATGACGATGTCATCCACTGACAGATTCTTTCGGGGGCGCAACCACTTTTGTCGTTCTTGTAGAGACTGTAAGTAACATCTTCTCCAACGTTGCCAGAATTCATTGGTTAGGTGTTGGACTCTGCGCCATCTTTTTCTTGAGTATAGGTCCGCCCTCTGGAAATCTCCCGGTGGAGGCATTACTATCGTAGTCTTCATGGTCAGCAAGTGACTAGGCGTTAATGCTTCTAAGGAATCTGGTTCTGTGAGACCGTTGGTAGTGAGGGGGCGGCTGTTAACTATCGCTTCTGCTTCGATCATCAGTGTCCTCAAGGATTCATCATCGAGTTGCTTTCCATGAGTCTGTAGCAGAGCTGTTAGCACGCTTCTCACGCTGCGAATCTGCCTTTCCCACACGCCGCCCATGTGGCTTGCGTGCGGGACATTCATCTTAAACTGTATCCAATCGCAGTTGGTCTTTATCAGCTCTCTCTTTATGGCATCTTGGTCCATTTCCTTCATGGCTGCGTCAAGCTCATTTCTAGCACCCACAAAGTTCGTTCCTTGATCCGATCTTAATTGGCGCACTGGTCCACGCCGTCCGGTAAACCTTCGGTAGGCGTTGATGAAGGAATCTGTTGTCAGCGATGCTGCTGTTTCTATGTGAACCGCACGTGAGGCCATGCAGGTGAATAGGACTCCGTACCTTTTCAGCTCACGTCTTCCTTCCTTTATGTACCAGGGGCCAAAGTAGTCCACCGCACTGTATGTGAAAGGTGGAGCTTCTTCCAGTCTGTCTTTAGGAAGATCACTCATTTTTTGTTTCTGAGTGGCGCCTCTCAGCCTTTGACATGCGACGCATTTGGAGATGTAGTGTCCCACTGCTGAGCTTCCATCAATAATCCACAAGCCAGCAGCGCGTATGTCTGCTAGTGTTCTTGCCTTGCCTTGGTGGGCTCTCTGATGATAGTGGCGGATTACTAGACCTGGCACGTGACATTTCTTTGGGAGGATAACGGGATGTTTCACTTGGAAGGGAAGGTCGGCCAATCCGATTCTGCCACCAACGCGGAGAACCTGGTTTTCGTCAAGAAACGGACTCAGACGGAGAAGAGAGCTAGATTTCACAATCTTTTCTGCTGGACGTCCCAGGGCCTTTAGAGCTCTCATTTCTTCAGGAAAGGATTGGCTCTGGACAGCCTTCAGGATCAGAGTTTCCGCTTGTTGTAGGTCTCGCACATCGAACTGAACTCTTTCCCTTGTTGACGTTCCGTCTCTTCGACTTTTATAGGGATCCACCCTTTCCTTGCGTGCGTTTATCGTCCAGGCTAGCTTCTGCACAAATTTCTTGCATATCACGATAGCTCTCTTGGCGCGATACCAATCTGAAAAGTACTTGACACGCTCTAATATTGTTGGGTATTCTTTTGAGTGCGTTGCTAAGGCTGTGACTTTCTTCACTTCTGGATCGCTGTGGTTGATAACTGTGAAGGTTTCTGATAAAGTCTGGGACTCTTTGATTGGGTGCCAAAGGAAGCTTGGGCCGTTCCACCATCGTTTGCTCTCGATCAGCTCTTGAGCACTAAGACCTCTGGAAGCGTCGTCAGCCGGGTTCATGCTTGTTTCCACGTACTTCCATTGGTGAGGCGAGGCGCGTTCACGAATTTGCTGAACGCGGTTTGCCACGAACGTGTGAAAACGCTTTGCATCGTTGGATATATAACCAAGAACGACTTTACTGTCCGTCCAGAACACTTCTGCTATTTCTTCGTATTTCAACTCTTTCTTCAGAAAGCCGCTCACCTTGGCGGATACCAATGCTGCCGTGAGTTCTATGCGAGGCACTGTTATAGGTCTGAGTGGTGTAACTCTAGCCTTTGCCATTACCAGGGCGCAATGTATCTCGTCACGATCGTTCACCATTCTAAGGTAGGAGCACTGGCCATAGCCGTTGGTGCTTGCATCGGAGAAGTTGTGTATCTCGACGGTCTTGCACTCTACAAAGCCTTCAGGTTTGTAGCATCTAGGAATCTTTAATTCGGCCAGGCGATGCAGCTCGCTCCTCCACTTCTCCCAACGAGGTCTGATTGACTCTGGTACTTTATCGTCCCATCCAACATTGTCTCTGGTAAGGTCTTGGAGTATCCTTTTGCCCACAAGAACAAAGGGAGCTACCATGCCCAGGGGGTCGTAAATAGAGCTTACCGTTGCTAATATTCCTCTTCTCGTCAATGGCCTGTCCTTCAGTTCGATCTTGAACTGCAGCTGATCCGACTCTATACACCATTGCACTCCCAGGGCTCTCTCGATGGGCAACAGGTCCTTGGTTATGTCAAGATTCTTTAAACATTTCGCGCGTGCCTCAATTGGGATTGATTCTATAACTGCTTTACTGTTCGATAGGAACTTGTGCAGGTTGAAGCCACCCCTCTGGCAGAGTGCCTTCGTGTTCTCAATAAGAGCGATGGCTTGCGCAATGGCTGGAACGGACTTTAACCCATCGTCTACATAGAAATCATTCCTAATGAACTCTGCTGCTTCCTTGTCAAACTCGATCTCGTAGTCGTCGGCTGTTGATTTCAAGGCAAAATTCGAACAGCCAGGTGAGGAGACAGCTCCGAAAAGGTGGACTGTCATCCTGTACTCTGTCAAGGGATTGTTCGTATCACCGTCCTCCCACCAAAGGAACCTAAGAAAGTTTCTATGTTCGACGTTTACCTTCACTTGGTGGAACATTCCTTCGATGTCACACATTAGTGCTACCGGTTCTTTCCTGAATCGGCACAGAACTCCTGAGAGGTTGTTCGTGAGGTCCGGTCCCTTAAGCAGATGTCTGTTGAGTGACTCGCCCTTGTATTCCGCACTGCCATCGAAGACAACTCTGATTTTATCCTTCTTCTGGGGGTGATAGACGCCGTGATGCGGGATGTACCACACTTGACCATCATCGCCGCTCTCCTTTGACTGGGGAACTTTTTCTGCATAACCTTTACTGAGCATCTCCTTCATGAATTCTTGGTAATGCTTGCGGTAAGTTTCGTCCCTTTCAAGCCTCCCTTTCAACCTCATCAGTCTGGTTACGGCTAACTCTCTGTTGTTCGGCAGATTAATTCTATCATCTTTGAAGGGTAGAGGAATTTCATAATGGCCATCCTCTCTTTGGTTAATTCCATTTTTCATCCTTTGCATGAACTTGCGGTCATTGTAAGAGAGTGTCCGCTCTTCGTCTTGTGATTCATCAAAGTCAAGTTCGAACATCTTCCAAACTTGAAATGGTGTCATTATTTCCTTTGTTTGAGTACGCATGGAGAAGTGAAGTGGTTTCTTGGTCTCTCCTACAACCTCCCTGGCTAGTATGCGATGGCAGCCGCACTTCTCGTGGACATCCTTGCAGTCAGGATCTACTATGCCTATCACTCCCCATCCTAGCGCAGTCTTCTTCGCATAAGGTTCATCGTCCTTGCCCGGAATTACTTCTCTTGGCTTGATTGCGCGTGCGCAGTTTAGACCGATCAGCAACCCAATTTCCACGTCGCTTCTGTGTGGCATCAGTTGATCAGCTATACGCTCCAGGTGTGGCCACTTTCGAGCTGTTTCTGGTCGAGGAATCTGTCCTCTTCTCGCTGGAATGATTTCTCTTGAATACGTTCCGGGTAGTGGGATGATCTCACTTTCGTTTAGGCCTCGTACCACCAGACCGTTCACCTTCTGACAATCAATGAGACGTTCCGCAAGTACCGTTGACAATTTGAGCTTCACTTGGACTCCCTTCACTGCCATTCTTTCAACGACGTCATTCTTGATGAAACAGCCGTCTGACTGGTCGTCTAAGAGAGCGTATACAAGTACTTCTTGGGACGGATTGTCTCTGTGATGTATCCATACCGGAACGATCAGGGAATGGGCGGCACAGTCGTCTTGTCTCTGGTCGCTGATCTTCGTACATTTCGATGAAACCTCCTTAACCTCTATTTCTTGATCAGAGTTCTCTTTCAATTCCTTCTTTGGAACGAACGTACCGTCGTGCAAAGACGTCGGATGGAAGCCGTGGCAACTCTTGCATACTGCTCTCCTTCTGCAATCCTTTCGCATGTGACCCCATCTTAGGCACCCGAGACAGAGTCCCTTCGCGCGTACGAAGCTTACTCTCTCTTTAGCTGATAGCCGTAGGAACGCCTTGCAGTCGTCTAGGTTATGTGGTCCCTTGCACG
The DNA here is from genome assembly GCA_011057435.1 of Actinia equina. Classification (NCBI taxonomy): domain Eukaryota; kingdom Metazoa; phylum Cnidaria; class Anthozoa; order Actiniaria; family Actiniidae; genus Actinia; species Actinia equina. Next base: position 48,826 of record WHPX01000346.1, on the reverse strand, counting down.
ACGCACACTGCACTGACCTTTCTTGCTTCGAGTCGTCCCTTTTGGATCCTGAATTTTCTCGCTTTACTTCAGCGGAATCTGTGAAGAGGGATCTCGGATTGTAGATCCTTCCTACTCTGACAGGTTTGGCTATTTCCTCTTTCTTGCTTTCTTCGTCTTTGAAGATTTTATTGGAGATTACCGGATTGCATGCGATCCTTGCCTCGCGCGATATAAAATTGCAGAACTCGGCGAATGGTGGGTATCCCATCTCATTCTCTCTTTCAAAGGGGAGCAAAACGCCGCTTCGTTCGCCGCTAATCCATCTATCTACCTATCAAGCGAAAAAGCATTATCATTAGCGCGAAGAGGCACACAATAACGCGAACGGAGTTTCAAGAGCGCGATGGAACATTCATTAAGAAATTTAGCATAATATTGGACAATCATGAATATGTTTGTGCAGGTTCATTAGCGTTTTCGAAGTTTCATTAGCGCCTTTGTGCAATCAATAGACAAAACCACACATTCAATAACGGTTTTTGGACATTCATTAGCGCAATACATTATTACTTTACTTTTTTCACGGGAATTGTAGGATTTTAGCTTTCTTTACATTTTTTACAACCCATGAATATATCCACTCGGAGAGCTAAGAACCCATGAATATAACCGTTCTTTACAAAGAAAACATGGCGTTAGGTATTGAAGAAAGAAGTGTATTTATCCTTGAATTGCTTCTCTATTCATACATCTGGGAAGATAGGTTTGCATGTGGTTGTACCACTGCATGCATTTTTGTTGCGTGATAACATTTATGCTTCTTGTAGTCGCTCTAAGAAGCAATCTTTTTCTTAGCTCTCCGAGTGGATATATTCATGGGTTGTAAAAAATGTAAAGAAAGCTAAAATCCTACAATTCCCGTGAAAAAAGTAAAGTAATAATGTATTGCGCTAATGAATATCCAAAAACCGTTATTGAATGTGTGGTTTTGTCTATTGATTGCACAAAGGCGCTAATGAAACTTCGAAAACGCTAATGAACCTGCACAAACATATTCATGTTGTGTACGGTGAGTAGTACTAGAAATGGCGTCAAACCCTGGGACATTGTGTCACATCTCTGGGCCCCGTGCATGCTCCGATCTTCACCAAACTACCACCTGAAAGCCCTTGATCGGTAAGCATGCGTAATACTCGCCTAAATGAAAATCGGCCATCTTTCATTTGGATAAAAAATCTATTAAATATTCATATTAATATCCACGGACTTCAAACCACTTCAGTTAGGTGGCTCAAGGACTCAGCTACCCATTCCAGGTAATAGTTGTGGCGTGTCATTGCGAATAAGCGTCCGGACCTCTCACAACGGGTAACAGCCATGTTGTCAACATATTCATGATTGTCCAATATTATGCTAAATTTCTTAATGAATGTTCCATCGCGCTCTTGAAACTCCGTTCGCGTTATTGTGTGCCTCTTCGCGCTAATGATAATGCTTTTTCGCTTGAATGAATATTCCTCTGCGACAAGAGAATATGAACTAGTTCATTTTCTCTTGTTTGCGATTAATGAACAGCAAAAGGTGTAGTAAGTTGTAGGCTTGGGAACGAGGTTATTCCGTGCAAAAGCCCTTGGAATTAAATTCGGAAAAATTAATTTCCGACATCGCTGGGATTCAAACCCACGACCTTCGGAATTGTGCTACCGATGCTCTACCAGCTGAGCTAGAGGTCAGACTAAGAGCTGACCAAATAATTAAGTATAAAGGACGCCAAACAAAATACTATGGCGCGCCGTTTGTTTCAAAAAAAAAAAAATTATCTACAAGACAATAGAATACCTTGGTTACAGTTTTAGTCTCGTTAAACTGTCACATCATTTATTTGTCACGCATTCTCACTGATACTAAGAACAACAGTCTCTTTAAACCTACAGCATTCCTACCGTGCTATAGGATAACCCTACAGCGATGTGCAAAATTTCATTACCGCGATCTGTACCTTAAATTCTGTCGCCTGTATCTGCCGCGATGTGTAATTTTACAATACCTCCATGCGTAATTTACTCTACTGTGATTGGTAACTTTACTACCGCGATAGGTAATTTTACTACCGCGATAGGTTATTTTACTACCGAAATAGGTTATTTTACTACGGCGTTAAAGTAGTATAGGGAATGGGGGTATCAGCGCAATTGACAACTCGACGAATGCCCGCGTTAACTACCACCACTCCCAGTGTTACCCGTGTTCTCAGATAATACCCGCGCTGTGTGACACACCCCGAGGGTTTCCCGTGAGGGCAACAGCGCAAATATGTTAGTTTATATATGGAGTGCGAAGAAGGTAAGAGAACTTTTAAGAAAGAAGCAGACTTAAAGAAGCATTTAAAGATGAGAAAGAAATGTATGAGCAGCTATGATTGCGGATGTGGTAAGAAGTTTGAGACTAAGGTTAAATTGTTTTGGCATTGTCAGGATTGTGAGTACGACTACGACGATTTGAAAAGTGCTTGGTATTAGGTATAAAATATTTCCTATTATATAGATGGAATCCCAAAGCAACTTCGAAACGGTGTCGATACCCGGTAACGGTGAGATTGACGTTAGACAGTTTTGGCGTCAGTCAGAAAAGAAGGTTAAAAGGACGCTCCGAAAAGGTATAGAAGACTTAGGAGCGTTGAAAGCGAGTAAAATGGTGGAGGTATGCCTATCAAAAGACGAGGTAACGACGGCAGCAATGCTGCGATCAAAGTCTTTAGTGATATTAGAGTCCACGAATCTGGATAGGTCACTCAGCGAAGCCTTAGAAGTGATAATGGAGTCGCTGTCTAACTACACGAAAGAAGGATCAGGTTGGACAGTAGAGGAGGTTGAAGGAATAGAGATAAGTATGGCTAGGTACGTACCCATACGAGGAGGAAGTTACGTACCACTACCAGTGTGGGTAGAAAGGGAGAAGGCTATCGTAAACGTGAAGAATGAAGACAATCGATGCTTTATGTGGGCAATTAGGTCTGCACTGTATCCAGCAGAGAATGATCCCTGCAGGACGAGTAAGTATCCCACAGACGATTTAGAGTGGGATGGTGTGGAATTTCCCATGCAGTTGATAGACATCCCAATATTTGAGGAGATAAACGATCTAGCAATTAACGTTTACGGAGTCAGAGAGCAGACGATAGTACCGTTAGTCCTGTCAAAGAGCAAAGGAGAACGCGTACATTTATTCTACCACGGCGGGCACTACTCATGGGTTAAGCACATCAGCAGGTTATTTTACAGACATACTAAGCACAAAGGCAAAAAGTACTTCTGTGACTGCTGCTTTTTGTCATTTACATCCTTAAATGCCCTAAAGAAACACGATGAGATCTGCCGCGGAGTCGAAGAAGTGGCGCAACAGATTCAGATGCCCGCCAACAAAGAGCTTTCGTACGCAGACCATCAAAAGCAGATGCAGGTGCCTTACGTGATATATGCAGACTTCGAAGCGTTGATAACTAAGGAAGAGCAGAAACGTGGTGCCACGAATAAGGTAGGATTACACGAGATCTGCTCCTTTGGTTACATAGTAGTCAGATCAGATGGCAAGGCCGACCCTCCTGTGATTTACCGAGGTAAGAACGCAGCTAATAAGTTTCTAGAGGCATTGCGAGAAGAGGAGAAGGAGATAAGAGAACAATTAAGACGTCCAAAGAAGATGGAATTTACAAAAGAGAACCAGGAGGAATTTCACAAGGCAAAGAAATGCCACATTTGCCAACATACGCTTCTCCAGTTTGGAAGACAAGCAAAGAAAGCGTGGGACGAAGATGGAAAGTATCTAGGAGAAGCTCATTTTAAATGCGGGAAGTATGCTAAGAAAGGTGAGAAGCCAGGAAAGCCCTCCACGCACTGCATTCACTGTCATAAAGCATTCGTTGAAGACTTCTATGTGGATAAGGTTATAGATCACTGCCACATCACGGGTAAATACAGAGGAGCGGCTCATTGGAAATGCAATATAAACTTCAAAGTAAATCCAGACATGGAGATTCCCGTGTTCTTTCACAACCTCCGCGGCTACGACTCCCATTTACTCCTTCAGGGAACAGACGGATCCGACGTCAAATGCATACCTAACAACAAAGAGCGTTACATGTCCGTAACTGTTTGTAAGCTAAAGTTCTTAGACTCACAGCAGTTTATGGCAGACTCTTTAGCAAACCTCGTAAAGTACAACACCAACTTTCCCATTTCCAGTCAATACGGCGCGGAAAGGAAAGGAGTCTACCCATACGAGTACATGGACTCCTGGGATCGCTTTCAAGAATCTTTGCCCAGCAAAGATTGCTTCTACAGCAGTTTAAATGAGTCTGGAATAAAGGACGAGGAGTACCAGCGCGCGTTAGACGTGTGGGAAAAGTACTCCTGTGAGAACATGGGGGATTACCACGACGTCTACCTACGTTCAGACGTAGTGCTGCTCGCAGATGTTTTCCAAAGCTTCAGAAAGATGGCAATGGAATATTACGGATTGGATCCCGCTAATTTCTACACGGCTCCTGGACTCAGCTGGAGTGCTTTGCTAAAGAAGACAAATGCGCAACTGGATCTCCTAACGGAGTACGACATGTGTCGGTTTATGGAAGACGGTATTCGTGGCGGCGTATGCGGGCCCAGCCGACGTTACGCCCGCGCAAACAACCCCTTAGTAGAGCACGACCCAGAGAAACCAACCACATACATTTACTACCTGGATGCAAATAATCTATACGGTTGGGCAATGTCACAGTACTTGCCTGTGAGAGACTTCGAATGGGACACCGTGCGACCCATAGACTTCTACATGCAGGTAGGAAAGGAGGAAGACAAGGGTTACGTTTTAGAAGTGGATCTGGAGTACCCAGAGCACCTGCACGACGAACACAACGAATTCCCCTTAGCACCAGAAGCGATAGAGATACCCTTTCAACGATTAAGCCCACTACAGAGGCAAATGAGTCCTGGTTACAAACCGTACAGGAAACTAACTATAAACCTGATGGATAAGAAGAAGTACGTTGTCCACTACCGCAACCTGCAGTTTTACGTGCGACACGGAATGCGAGTAACCAAGATACATAGAGTCTTGAAGTTTACGCAGGAGCCCTGGATGCGCCCCTACATTGACTTTAACACGCAAAAGCGTACCGCAGCGAAGAATGACTTTGAAAAGAACCTCTTCAAACTGATGAACAACAGCGTGTTCGGAAAGACGATGGAGAACATCCGCAAGCGTGTAAGCGTAAAAATAGTCAGCACCAAAGAGGAAGCAGAAGCATACGTGTCACAGCCTGGACTCGTTAGATACGTAGAAATGCTGAACTTCTACGTGATTCACATGAAGAAGGCGAACCTGCTTCTAAATAAACCCGTATACACAGGGTTTACAGTGCTGGATTTGTCCAAGTTGCTCATGTATGAGTTCTACTACGACAAACTAAAGCCAAAGTACGGTGATAAGTGTCACCTTTTGTACACAGACACCGACTCCCTAATCCTAGAAGTGCAAACGGAAGACGTCTACCAGGATTGCGTCGAAGACATAGACGAGTACGACACCAGCGGTTACCCGAAGGAGCACTTCCTTTACAGTGCAAAAAACAAGAAGGTAATTGGGAAGATGAAGGACGAGATGTTAGGAAAACCCATTGTGGAATACGTTGGGTTTGAAGCCAAAGATGTACAGCGTGCTAAAGCTGGACGGCGTAGAAAAGAAAGCCAAAGGCGTTAAAAAATACGTCGTTAAGAAGGACATAACCCACGAGTCCTACCTTAACGTATTACGCACGCGCAAGGAACAGCGGCACAAGATGAACAGCCTGCGCAGCTATGGCCATCAGATACATAACGTCACGCAGGAGAAGGTGTCACTGTCTGCATTTGACGGTAAGCGATGGATGTGCGATGACGGAGTGCACACGATAGCATTCGGACATCACACAATAAGCAGTTCTTCTTTGACGAACCCGCGCGTGGGACCATCGTGAAGATAATACAAGATGCGCTGGCCCTTCTTGGCTATTACACTTCGGATCTGGTAAGTTTCCAAAGACCAATTAGGATCCGTAGCTCTTTTGGATCCTCCTTCTAATTCCCCCGGTCCGTAGAGATATCGGACCGTGACATTACCTAATCTCTTTTCATGGGGGAAGACCGCCCTTGAACTTCTGACGTAGGACTTGTGTTCCACGTCTTTCTTTTTTATGGCATCCTTGGGTTTCATTCCCGTAGCCCTGGCCGCCTCGTTGTTCAAAGCCGCGACGACCTGGGGAGCCTCTGAGTCCATTCCTTGTTTCGCTTAGAGGGATCTTCCAACTCTTTCCAATACTGGTATCCGAAGAGACGCTCTGCCAGGGTCTTATTGAATCTTTCGACAATGCTCTGACCCCTGTGGTACTCAGCTTCGGCTCTCCTAATCTTGGTGCTGTGGTCCTTTAGGGTCTTGGTAACCACGCCCATGAACTCCGTTCCCGCATCTACTTGCAGCAGCTTTGGCCATTTCAAAACGCGCTTATAAATCTTACTTAGGGCTTCTGCGACTTATCCAGAATCCTTGCTGGTTATGGGTTCGGCGTCCTTGTATCTGCTTGCGATATCAACCACGGTCAAAGCGTATCTATACCTTTCTTCTCACCGTGTCGTGTGGTAAGAAAAGCAAATCTGCCTGATGAACTTCGTTGGGGGTATTTACGGTAAAGCTGGGTCTGGGAATGTACTTAGGCACGGGAAGATAAACCTGCCAGATAGTTTGTTTCTTTAACCAATTCTTAGCCGTTTCGTCGGATACCCTGGCTGCGGCTGCGAGTTTCTTGATAGCCGCCACTCCTCTCCAATAGCCTTCGGGCCCGTAATAAATCCTTTTGAGTTTGTCCTCAGTTCGACCCATTATATGAATTCCAAGACGAGATTAATCTTGCGCCCGTTGAAGTCCACCGTCTTTCCATCTACTTTAATGGTGATGTTTATGCTTTCTACCAAATCGCAAGGCAAGTCATAGTTTAAAGAAATGGGTGTGTATTCTACCAGGTCGAATGGATTACCTTTGGGTGAAAACTTAGACATAAGAGTGGACTTTTCTCCATTGCTGTAACTGTGGGCCAAATCGCAATAGACTTCGTAAGAGGATGCAACTTTCCAACTTACGGGAACTGCTGCGTTGGTAATTTCCTTGCCTGAGACACCTAGTAAAGATCCCAATGCGTCACGTTTTCCTAGGGTTACCGAGAAATTGTTAGGAAGATTATGTTTGAAGGTCATTTCGTGCGGCAACCCTGTGGTGAGAGTATAACCGCGCTTGGCGAGCTTCTTAGCAAGGGTGATTGGCGTGTAATGTCCATCTGGTAGCATTACGCCTTGATAGTTAGGCGCCTTATACACTGTGACCATGCCATTGACCAAATTATACCAAGAATTGTACAAAGAGCAACTGACCAACCGAACCGTATGGGCTTTGATGGGGGGATTCAAATACGTGGTAAAGTCATTCTTGTCGCTTTCCAAAAAGACGATCATTATATATTAGACGCTCATGCTTCGCGTCACTAGAGGCTAAATAAGATACGCCAAGGCGGCACCTCCTGCCAGCCCTGCGACTCCTACGAAGACCAACTCATTGTCTTTTCGTTTCTTCGACGGCTGGTAGTAATTCTTAAACGAAGGCTTTTGCATGTGAAACTCTGGATGTGTTTGTGCATAACGTTTAAAGGCGTAGTCTGTATTTTCGAAGTTCTTATCCGCCTGCATCTTGTCTTGGTAGTTCTTATCCAGCCAATCCCTGTAAGCTTGTCTTTTTTCATTCCAAGCTGCCACATCCCTTTGATATTTCTCCAGCGCCAAATCATGTCTCTTTCTTTCAGTATCGCTTTTGTTGCCTCTGACTAATCTATCCAAATATTGACCACCATAATTAGCTCCGGTGAATGCTAACGCTGCAATGACTCCACCTGCAACCACGCTTACCATTTATATCTTAGGCAAGTACTTCTCCTTCTGTAAGTAGTCCTTTAACATTACAGCCCCGCCTACGGCAGCGGTCATCTTAGCAAAATTAGCGAAGCTCTTGCTCGGGTCTTCAGTAAAGTCTTCTTTGAGCACTTTCTTACCTACCCAACCAATACCCGCAACAATAGAAGTAATAATGGCTGCTTCTTCAACAGTTTTCATCAATGCTGACGACATTATATTACAAAGCGAGAAGGTTATTCCATTTCAGGTATCTTACTTCTCTTAGGAGGCTCCACATGCACAGCTTTTAATTCCACTTTTGGCTTCGTAGCCCGCCATTGTAAGTAGAGGCTGCCTGCTGCTATAGCGAGTCCCAATGCTCCGATAACGTATCCAGGATTAATAAATCCTTCGTCCTCCTCTTCCTTCTTTTCCTTTTTGGCTTTGTTCTTCCTGTTCATCTCCGCGAGCTTCTTCCCCGCAGCGACTCTGCCCGGAGCTTTGGGCTTGGTAATTTGCTGAGGGGTTTCCTCCGCCTTCGTTTCGGTGTCACTCATCTTATATTAGGGACTTGAAGGACTTGCCAAGTAACTTGACGACGACTTGATAATGACTTGACAAGTAACTTAAGGATGACTTGGGAATGACTTGACTAAGTACTTGATGGCGACTTACATATGACTTGACTAAGTCCCGTGAATGACTTGAGCATCACCTGGGGTGACTTGAGTAGGAACCTCAGCAAGTGCCGCCTTGAAGATTTCCTCGACTTGTTTATCTTTCTTGTAGTCCTTCCAAGAGGTTAGTACCTCCTTCAAGTCGACATGCTGAGCTACGTGAAGTCCCAAAGATGCGACTGCCATTAACTTGCCGCACTTCAAAGACAACCAGCCGCAGGTTATTTTAAGTTCTTGAGAAATAACATAGTCCTCGCTTATGTCCTTCTGAAGTGCCTCCACGTCGTCTATGGGCAGCGCAAGTCCAAGCAATTTAGTGGCCAGCTTAATAGCGGAGTCTGCTACGGCATTCGTGGTCTTACTTGCAAGGGCGGCCTCATACCTTTTATGGAACTTTTTTACCTCCTCTTCAGACAACTTATTGACCTGCTCATGTGTCAACTCCTTGCCTATCATTTCCTTACACTTTCCCGAAGACACAAGGATGTTAAGTTGCTCCTTAAGGTTACTTTCGTCTAACTGTGTGGGGACTTCATCTATCAGCTGATCAATCTCCATATACATTAGGAATCAAAGATTCCAACCGCGTACGGAAACCTCAAAGAGAAGATCATTTTAAAATGTTGGTGTGTCTTTAAATGCCGCATGTATTCGTGCAGCTGTTCCTTGGATATCTCGCCGCCGTAGTCAGAGAGGATGGTTTCCAAATCGGACTTGCTTGGTGTGTAGAAGACGACAAGGGATCCTATGTTTTCCCTAAAGGGCTTAGAGACGCTGGTAAGCTGCTGGGAGAGCAACCAAACGCTGATATTGTCATGTCTACCGCTAAAGGCAAGCTTCACCAACTCGGAGGTGCGCTTTTTTACGTCGTCCCCGCAAGCGATGTCATCAAGAATTAAGAGGGTTTGTGTGCTCGCTCGTCGAGCCTCGCGAGATGAAAATTGTTGATGCCAGAACTTAAGGTGGTTGGATAACTCGTTAGGGTCTAAGATATCCACAAAGAAGTCGTCATCTTTCACGCCTATGCCTTCCCAGGTGCGGTTATTTACATAGGTGGGGCAGAGCAGCACTATGTAGTCAAATTGGTATCTAAAGGGCCCTAATAACTGCTCTACTACGAACTGCGTTTTACCGCAGCCGGTGGGCCCTACTATCAGAGCGTTACAAGGCATGTGATTTGGTTCCATTATACTTAATGAAACCCATTTATATATGGAGCCCGTGGAAGCAGTGCAGAGAATCGTTAATGACATGCAAGATAAGAAAGACACTATTGAAATGCAAAGGGAGGAAATTGATCGCCTTAAAGAGCGCGTGCAGGAGTTGTACGATGAAATGTGCGGTCTGAAGCGTGCAGAACGGTTTGGCGCTTTGATAACGATGGCAACGTGGGCAAAAGAGTCCGTCGCAGACTTTATGAAATATCCCATATAAGGCTTATTAAATTCTTATTATATATGGAGTGCATGCACTGCAACAAGGAGTTCAGCTCAAAGCAAATGTTAAGATATCACATCGAAAAGAAGGTCTGTAGGAAGTCGAAGAACAGACGATGCGATTTATGTAGTCGTCTGTTCAGTACCAAGCAGATGTTAAGATACCACGTGGATAACAAGGTGTGTCAGAAGAACATCTGTGAGCGCTGCGAAGAAGATAAAAACGAGGATTGGCATCGTTACCGTTGTTTGGGGTGTTACGAATTAGATGTAGCATGCATGGAACACGGCGACGTCGCGTCTCGTTGCTGTCCAAAAGACACCACAAAGAGGTTAACACAAATGAAACGGCAGATAGATATGCGCTTTGCCCTGTTTGACCGCGTTGAAGGTGTGCGCTGGGAAGACAGGGAATACTGGGAGGCGGATTGTCCAAAGTGTGGCTGTAATAGGAGTGACCAGCATATTTGGCAGTGTCTGTATACGCAGGCTGACAACCCCAGTACCTTCAAGGAATACGTAGACCAGCTTGAAGAATGCTTAGAGTAATTCCCTGCAGCCCTTCAAAAAAAGGGGTCTTATCTTTATTTATTATTTATTAAATCCCCACAACCTCCTTTTCGGAGGGGGTCTTATCTTTATTTATTATTTATTAAGGTGATTATCAAAAGGAACTCATGGAAATGATATTAATAAGGCCTCTTTAAAAACCATCTTACAGGATTTAATAGATAATGAATAAGAATGAGGACCTTTTTTTGGGAGGTCGTAGGGATTTAATAAATAATAAATAAAGATAAGACCCCTCCTTTGAGGGGTTGCGGGAACTTAATAAGAAATGAATAAGGATGAGGGCCCTTATTTTAGGAGGTTGCAGGAACTTAATAAGAAATGAATAAGAATGAGGACCTTTTTTTGAGAGCGGTCTGCAAATGTCGTTAAACATATGTTAGCACACGCAATGGCATTCCTTGGGGGATTTATGAGCGTCTTAGGTATATATGGACTGTATTACGTGCGAACCCACCGCTGACTGCATTAAAAAAGAGCCGCCGAGCAATGTCGACGACTCTACTTTAAATGCGCCTAACTACACAAAGGAGACGGGGCAACCCTCCTTTCAATGTCAAACACCCACCGCCCGTTCTGCTTACCATGTGAACGCAGATGGGTAAACTCTTCACCTTGTATTACGTACCGAACCCTGTCGGGCGCCCACAAGGTGTATTCTATATCGTCGTGTTTGAGTACCAGCCGTAAGCGGTTGATATCCTCAAAGACGACGTAATTTTTATTTCGTATGCAATGCCCTCAATCAAGTCACGCCAATGCACTTGCTGGATCATATATCCTATGGAATATCTTTAAGTGCGTCTTTAAAGTGTCCTCGCTGCAGAAGCGCTTGCAGCACCACCTACATGGTAAACGCATTCCTTGTGCGTAGTCCGCTATTGCGCGGCAGATGTCGTCGTAGTCGTTGCTTACCAGCACTTTAAACCCATTTCTTTCATATTCCTGCAATTGCACCTTTTGGGCCTCAGATAATACCCCGTTGCCTTTAGGAGTCTTCAGCTCGACGCAGAAACCACGGTATCGCACGTGTGCATTCAAGATGAGCAGATCAGGCTGGCCTCGTTGATATCCTTTCTGCCAGCACTTTATGCGTTTGCCGTCGCTGTCCTGCAATTCTCCTAGGCCAGGGGCCACGAGCATCTGAGGGTAAAACCTGCGGATGTAATCAACGACTTTCTTATGTAGGTCAAACTCATTTTCGATCTTGAACACCAATTTGTTAGGACTGTTAAACCGCCGTTCTATTTTGTATTTGCCTGTCTTCCTTAGCGTGGGGAGTACGTCTCCCAACACCCATTTTCTGAACTCCTTGGCTGCGGACTTCTCAGATCCGAATATCAACTCGTAAAGACCTTCCTCCGTCAAGTACACGGAATGTGGCTGTTCGTTAAGGGAGCCCGTGTGGTGGGCCCCCTTTATAGACTCCAGAGTTGCCCTGTTTTCCTCTGAAACATGCATCCTAATTGCGTTCCTTGGTTTTTCGTAGCCTAATGCGGCTGCCACCTCCTTCGCTTTGAAGTACAGTTTGTCGCCTTGCGCTATGCATTGCAGTTTGGTATCGTTGTTTTGGAATACGCGTAACATGGTATATCTGAGAAATATTTTAATATGCAACGCTTTTTAGTTGGTTCATTTCTACGCTTAGCTGCGCGTCAGACACCACGAAGATGTAGCAGTTTATCTTGTCCGCATCACTTGCGGAGGCATTCTTTGTGCGCTTGATTTCCAATGTTATACCATCCTGCGTATATACCAGCCGCAGACCCTGCCCATGCATACTCTCATCGTTGGTGGTGCGCATGTCGATCCATAATGCGTACTTGTCTTCAAAGAATTCCTCAGGAGACACCTGGTCGCCAAACTTGCGCATTGCCTCCCTGTACGCATCTGCGGGCTTTATCCCCTGGGAGTAGACTTTGTTAGGTACTCCGTTGATATTTACCCCCACGTTAGTAATGTTGGGGTTGTGAAAGGCCTCGGAGTCGCGCTTGCCAGCCTCATAGGGCTTAGCAAACACCAACATCAGCCCCGTGAGACTTCTTCGCGGGAGGTTAATGCTTTGGTTGATAACCTCGTCCGTCTTATCCAAGAAGCTGAAAGTCTTGTACATCACTACGTGGTCGTAAAGGAATGCCTTGCCTGAGCTGTATTCCATACCCGCACTTCGGGCCAACTCCTCAGAATATACCGTCTCGTACTGTAATTCTAAATTGGTGATAGAATAAGGATGGATACTACCAGTAAGTGCCGACTGTGCCGTGTCCATTTCTAGGATGTTGGTAGTGTCTGCTAACGTTACTTCAAACTGTAGTTCTGACAATTGCCTGGGGTAATACACCCCGTGGTTAGAAATAACTTCAAAGTCTAAGGGAATCACGTACTTACTACCATAAGCCGTTTTTACTCTGGTAGCGTCTGCTACTGCGGTTGATCCGCTAGCTTCCGTAGGCGCTGTCTTAGTATCACTTCGCAATTTCCTTAAGATAACGCTTCCGATTCCTTGTTCTATCTTTTGTGCACGGTCGAACGCGGTCAACCATACGTCTTTGTACGTGGTATACAGGTCGTACCTGTTCAAATCTAACAGGGATTCCCCTGCGAACTTGATCCTCATCTTAGACACCAAGTTGCGACCTACATTGTTTACTGTGTAAGTTTCTATTTTCGTACTTGGTTGTATTGCTAGGTCAAACCTTAACGCTAACGTTCCAGGAACTAAGACTAAGCTATCCGTTAGACGGGGAACGCCTACGTACAGCGTCTCCCCTGGTTTGGCGCTAGAAGGAGTAAAGGTGACCCGGTGAAAGGTACGTTCTGCTTTCAGCCCGCCAATCTGCTTAGGTAATACGTTGGGATTTAACTTTGAGCTTATCATATATAATGGAAGTAGAAGGTACCGACTTTGATCCCACTACGGAAGAAGGTCAAGTTGATATTAACGATGAAGAATACGATGAATGGACTAAAGGTGCGGCGACCGACCCCCTAATTTACGACGCAGCTTTACATAATAAGTATGGCGATAGATGGAGAAGCTTCAAGGCAGCTTTAAATCACATGTGGCAATCAAAGAACCGCGGACCCGTCCCTGAGTACTTGGAACTTCAAAACATAGAGGAGGGTGCAGTTGGCCCGGAAACCGTAGAGTGGGCAACGCAAGAGCTAAGGCAGCGCTATTCCCGCTTTAATACCGACGAAATAAAGCTCACAGAACGCGGAAACAAAGTCCTCATAAGCGTCCATGACCTGAGATTTCTCGACAAAAACCGCTGGACCAAACCACAAGCCCTCTTTGATGCAGATGGTGAAGTTAGGGGTGACGTGGCGAGATTAAAAAGCTTCCAAAATGCCACTAGGAACCTATTAGACCGGCTGGAGACGTTAAACATAAAGGCTGCGTTAGAAAAGCAGGTCAAGGAGCTGCAAGAAACGTTGGAAGAAAGGGAAGCAGATTACATGAGACAGAACCAACTGCTCCTTGATGCTCAAAAGAGAGAACTTGACGACAAAAATCAGCGAATCATAGAAATGAGAGAAAAAAGAGACAATGCCCTACGCGATAGGGACCGAGAAAAGGGCCTTTAATCTGGCTAAAGAAGAGCTGGGCATAAGCAAGGAAGAAGCTAAGAACTTGCATGTCACCATAGCCGGATCTTTGGAGGAACGGCGACAGTTGGTTGCCGAAATTAACACCAAAGAAGAACAAATCCGGCAAAGAGATCAGGCTATTGAAGCCCTGGAGGGGCAAATAGAGCGGCAGCAGGAGGTAATCAACGACCAAACCCGCTCCGAAGAGGAAAGGGAGGCTGCCCAAAGGGAAGTAGAAACCCTCGAGGTGCGCCTTGCCTAGTTCGCGGCATCCTCGACTGGGGATAAGTAAAGATAGTATTCGCGCCGCCTTGATAATTCGGCACCAAGGGTATGGCGGTCATAGTAGAAATGGGCTTATGATTCCAGGCGTTATCCGGCTTCCCGCTATTAATATATAGAATAGCATTATTGTAAGTTCACCAAGACTACCAGCCACGGCATCGCTAGGGCGAACCTGAAGCTTCGCATATTGACAATTGACTACTATATGAAAAGTCACCGACGTTAGGTTCTCCCTGCTCGTGTGCGTGGGCTCAAGCGTAAAATGAGTTGGAGCGCTATTATTCACCTTTTTCCTGTATGGTAATAATGGGGCGTTGCCTCATTGTATGAGGATGTGTAAGCATGTGTGTAAGTGTGTGTAAGTGTATGTAAGTATGTGTGTATGTGTGTGTAAGTGTGTGTAAGTTTTTGTAAGTGTGTGTGTAAGTTCCTGTAAGTGTGTTGGTAAGTGTGGTAGTGTGTGTAAGTGTGTGTATGTTTTTGTAATTATGTGTAAGTTTGTGTACGTATGTGTATGAGGATGTGTAAGTGTGAATAAGGGTGTGTAAGTATGTGTGTAAGTGTGTGTAAGTGTGTGTAAGTGTGTGTAAGTGTGTGTATGTTTTTGTAATTATGTGTAAGTGTGTGTACGTATGTCTATGAGGATGTGTAAGTGTGTATAAGGGTGTGTAAGTATGTGTGTAAGTGTGGGTAAGTGTGGGTAAGTGTGTGTACGTATGTGTATTTGGATGTGTAAGCATGTGTGTAAGTGTGTGTAAGTGTGTGTAAGTGTGTGTAAGTGTGTGTAAGTGTGTGTAAGTGTGTGTACGTGTGTGTAAGTGTGTGTAAGTGTGTGTAAGTGTGTGTAAGTGTGTGTAAGTGTGTGTAAGTGTGTGTAAGTGTGTGTAAGTGTGTGTAAGTGTGTGTAAGTGTGTGTAAGTGTGTGTAAGTGTGTGTAACGAGGCCTCGTGTGTGCCTCATCAACGATCCTAAACCCAACATTGCAGCTATTCCACGTGCTAACGTTAATGGTGCACATAATCAACCCCAAGCCTCCAACCCTTACCCACAGCCCGGTGTCTCGCCAGCTGTCTCCCCATCCATATGTACTTTCCTCTAAATAATGTAAGAACCAGTCCTCTTTCGTATGCGGATTCATATATTCCAGCAAACATAGTTTGCTTCTAGAGACTTAACACCGTAAGGGTGCTGATGGTTGCGTGGTTATAGGCTGTATCCCTTTGATTTTCTATGCTGTTTATGCAAACGCTTCCGGTGTCATCTACGCGCATTTGCAGCTTTACTTTTCCGTGGCAATCGGCGATCATATGGAAAGTCCAAACGGAATGATTTTCAGCGCTGGCTGAGCTGGGCTCGGCGTAAAATGTGCAGGCTCCCTGTTGTTTGTCTTCGCACGCATAGGCTGCAGTATGCCATTCTCATCCAGGAACCTGAAGCCCACGTTGGCATGGCCGCTCGTGCCAATGCAAATACTACAAAGGATTAACTTCATTCCTGAGTAGTTCAAATTCACAGACATCCCCGTGACATCGACCCAAGATGCTTGGGTGTATTTTTTCTCGCCTGTGTAAGTCGTGTAAACACAATCTACTCCGGATACGTAGGGGTTGTTCATCGACATATATAATAACTCAAACCAATGCTTGCAGCTGTTAAACCGACCTTGAGTAAGTTATGGTCATATTCCTCTGGTATCGTGGGCATGACCTTCTTTTTTACGTTTTTTGGTTTCCCTATAGGATTCTCTACGTGCTCCTTCTTTGGCTTCTCTACGAAATGGGGAATGTTCCTAAGAGTGTCAGAGTTCACGTCATTCACCCCAAACTTCATGTCTTTGGTAGCTCGTTGAAGTTTGTTGTTGTAACCCACAGCGGAATCGGCGTTGATGACTAAATTACTTGGCATTAACCAACAACCGGGTGACAAGGCATAATCCAGTCTAACTTTTGATTGCTGCACCGCAAGTTGATACCTTTGAACTGACTTAGAAATCTCATTCTCAATAACAGCGCTTTCAAAGAGGACAAGGAATACTTGTTGCGTTTCCTGTGAAGCACCACTGGCATCTACGATGGGGCTGCGAGTGCTAACCTGGGCTCCTAGGACGCAGTAAACAAAGGCTTCGATGCTTCGATTAATCCTTGCTAGATTCTTTAACCCAATACCCTTTGCTGCAAAGAATGACGCCCAAGAATACTTCTCCTTACTCTCTATGAAGTAAATTAAGTTTCCTTTTGTACCACTGCCTCCCATGTCTGAGAATTCGTAAGAGCTGGGATATCCCATACCGGGACTTCCTATGCTAGCTCCAACGTACGAAGCATAAGTGTAAGTCTCTCCTAGACCGTGGGCGGCACCTTCATGGTTACGAAAGTCGGGGTCGGTAAGCTTAAATTCATTTCTTAATCGCTCCCATGTAACTTTGTCATATTTGTTATCCTTTGGGTTAAAGACAGTATCACCTGGAAGTGGCGCGCCCAGCTCATACAATATTCTACGAATAGTAAAAGCAACATGAAATCTCAGGAAAGGAATATGAAGCATATCCGCGGCTATACCACATCCTTTAGTAGCAGCCCAGACAGCAAAGTTTAACTGCTGCGGCCAATATCGCATGCTGGGACCTGATAGCCATTCTCTGGATTCTTTCCCCGACGTGTGCTTCATCCGGGTCTCTCTAAAAATGTCTCTTACTTTTGTCTTAAAAGTCGTAGGACCCACGGGGATTTCTAAGGAGGTAACCATCTTAGCAAAGTCATCCGCTCCGCCTTTATTATCGTAAAATGGATAATCCTCTGTTGTCGTTAGTAGATTTTTTGGAAAATTGGGTTGCGGCTTTGGCTTAACGTGTGGCAAAATTTTAGGGGGCTCCAACTCCGCATTGGTGTATATTCTCCTGCCTCTAAAGTAAATACCGTCAGGCCTACGCTCAAACTTACTGGCATCAGCACCCGGAAACATCTTCCTAAAGGCCCTCCAGTTAGCATAATCCCTGTTGTCATGATGTGGCTGCTCCTCTATGTCATTCCCAAAAGCGTCGTACATTAGTATATATAATGGATGTCATACCATCGGCACCTCAGTTGTACCCTGAAGTAAACTACCACACTACCACTAAGGACACGGGTCCTAACGAATTAAACGCTGAAAACTTTCGTCTGAATAAAGCAAATTTAATCCTGGCTTATTTGGAGGGACAGACAAAACATTACGAAATCGTTAGAAAGAAATACGTCAGAGCCCGGAGTACGCTACATAAAATTGCGATAACTTCAGGATCCATGTCTGTAGCATTAACAGGCACTGGCGTTGCTACTTCGCTTACAGGGCCGGGAATAGTCGTTGGAGTTCCTTTGGCCGGCGTTGGGGCAGCCTGTGGTATCATTTCGGCTGTTGCTACGGGCATTATGAAACAGTTGTCAAGCAAATATCCAAGCATGACAGGACAATAGCTCTGTCAAGGGCTAAAGTAAATACGATTACTGACCTTGTCTCAAAGGCTTTGCGTGACAGAAAGATAGACGATGTAGAATTCTCGCTTATTCTGGCCGAAGAGGAAAAATACGAGAAATTAAAGATGGACATCAGGAACAAAAAAACAGTCGTCAAAGATTTGTCCGAGGAAACACGCAAGAAGATCTACCAGGAGGCAAAAGAAGAGCTTCAAAGAAAACTCGCTTAGACATCAGTTTTGAAAAGCGCGTGACAGGATTCTATTTACATATCGAACGCCAGCTGTATGCAAATTAGAGTGTAAGACATAAATATAATAATTTTCACATACATAAGCGTCCGGTGTGTCTGGCGTTCGCTTGTGTTCGTGGACTTTGAATCTGGGGAGGCTCAAAGTCCCGAGTTCAAGCCTCGCTGCAGACACATTTGGACCGGTTGCTGTGAGTGAAAAAAAAAGCCTCCCCACTCACAGCAACGGGTAAGGAAAGATAGAAAGTGCGATTCAACCCCGCGATGGGGGGTTTCGCGAGGAAAAGTTGGAAAAGTCAGGGGTGTCTCGGGACGCTGTCCGGAGTTCACCCTCTGGGGGGCCGTAAGAAAGATAAATGTGTGTACTAGAGGGCCTCTGGCGCGGGATGAAATAAGCCTCGTAAGCCCAAAATGCAAAAAACCCCACTGGGGATAGCTTGGTGTTCTGCGCGATGCATTCCCCAGTGGGGTTTCTGGTTAAACGCCAGTTTTGCATTTTTATTTTCTCGGAATCCAACCTAACAGGGGGTGGTTGGGGTCAATTTTGTAAAATATTTCGTAAATTACGTCAGGATAATAAGGAATATCCTTATCCTGCCGACAAAACATCCACTCGGCTCTGCTCATATCAGAAACTTCGGGAATAGAATTACCGGTTATCTGAGACAAAAAATAGGGAATGGCTTTGTAATATTTCCCTAGCTTTAATTTTTTCAGCGTTTTCCGTAGGCTTTGCGGGGTTGGCTCTTCTAAATGGTCTATGACTTTTTCCATTACTTCGTCGTCTAAATATACCGGCCGATGACCTTGAATGTAACTCATCCAGTCTCTGAAGTATTTTATTCTCTTGTATGGAGTCTTCTTACGACCTCCGTTAGAGTAATATTGTTCCCTGGTAGCACAAGGTACGGCATTACGAATGTTCTTACCACACTCGTAACACTGTGCTGACGTGTCATCTTCTATTCGCATCTTCTTACCACAACAAATATACTTATTTGGTTTAGTAGGCACAAACTTGGGTTTCAAGCACTTTACACAGAAGTCATAAACAAACTCTTTACAATCTTCGCACTCCATATATAAACTAACATATTTGCGCTGTTCCCCTCACGGGAAACCCACGGGGTGTGTCACACAGCGCGGGTATTATCTGAGAACACGGGTAATACTGGGAGTGGTGGTAGTTAACGCGGGCATTCATCGAGTTGGCAATTGCGCTGATACCCCCATTCCCTATACTACTCGTTAAGGCAATTTTATTACCGCGATAGGTTTTTTTACTACCGCGATAAGTAATTTTACTATCGTGATGAGGGAAAATTAATGTTTTTACAGACTAAGCTAGACATCAGTTTTCTAATTACTATTTCTTATCATATGAAAACAAGATAAAGAACGATCAATTAGCTACTAAAAATATCGATATAAGATTTCAGCAAGGCTACCATCACGAACAAGTTTAGATAATGGTATGCTTTGAATTTGCAAGTAAACCTCTCAGCTCCTACAATTAGCATGTACACCTCTGGTTACACCCTAAACACTCTTTACCCCTTTGCTTAGTTATTTTAGCACTATTCGTTTAAATTTTATGATATAAATATTCCTCACAGTCTTTTCTATACATTTAAGATATATTCAAATATTAACTTTAGTTTAAGCTATGTTTAATTCTAAGATTTTCACTCGTATTACTCTTTGATAAGATATCGCACTTAGGAATTTACTATTTCCTTTAGCCAATCAAGACTCAGCAATAATATCACATTGATTGAAGACTGACACCTGTCATGAAGTTATTATAGATAGCTCATGTAATTAGTTTAAGACAGAAGACTAAGATAGAAGTGGAATAAAAGATCCCATAGCTCTAAACGAGAGCGGTCACCCATAACATTGGTGGAGACCCGTGGTTTCGACGAGGACCAGCTCCATAAAATTGGTGGAGACCCGTGGTTTCGACGATCTCCAGCCCCATGACATTGGTGCAGAACCCGTGTCTTCGTTGACAAGGTACAACCTTTTCCTTCCAAAGCATGTATTTGTGTTCATATATGCAGCAGCGATAGCGCTCAGCCTTTTATTGTTTTTTTAAAAATACTTTATTATCAGTAATTTGTATTTCAATTATTACGTTAATGTAAGCTTTAGTTCTATGTTTTAGTCTAAGTTATCCCTAATTCATTTCTTAATCGTTTAAGATTTCTCGCGTTCATATTCAGTACTAAAAGCCGTTAGGTTTTCTTTTCGAGCTAGTGACGATATCTTTAGTGTTTTATCAAAACTTCTTTTTCACCGTGTCTCAAAAACCACGAACACGTAGAGTTACCGCCCAAGAAAAACAAATCTGCAAAAACTGTACACAAAAACCTAAAATGGCAACTGCAAAAAATCTTGAAGCCCTTAGCGATAAATTAACACAACTCCTTAATAATTCAATAGACACTTAACGAGAATCTATTACTCAACATGAACAACAAACTACTCATAATATTGACGCTTTACAAGAAACTCTAGATAATTTTCAGCCTAAAGGCCCTCTTGGTCTTTCACGCGCCCCACCCGTTTTCAAAGGAGACGGCGATGACGCCTCCACCTTTCTAGAACAATTTGCTCACTATTCAAAATTCTACAATTGGACTGATGAACAGTCATTGCTAGCTTTTCCTCTGAGTTTGGTGGGTAACCCCCAAATTTGGTATACAACTCTTGATAAGACGCATTTTACCAGTATGAATGATGTAATCGATGCCTTTAAAGCACAATTCCTTTCAATACAGAAAATCGGCTTTTGCGACAGGAGCTTGCGCAAAGGAAGCAGGTCACAAATGAAAATTTAACGAATTATACGACAGATATCAAAAAACGGTGCCAGCGCCTTAATATTCCTCCTTTGGAGCAGATGCATTTCTTAATTAATGGTTTGCGCACAGATCTAAAAAACTACGTAATCTTGCAACAACCAAAAACCTTCGCAGAAGCTGAAAATTCTCGTTTTTCGACCACCACAAAATCCCAATTTCCAAACGTTTTCAGTGCGCTCCTCAAATCGCATGCAACAAACTAGTCGTAACCAGCAAAGTAAAGTTGTATCAAATACATATGATATTCATGCAAGTAATAGAAGTTTAAATCCTCTTAATCATGTTTTATGTAGTAATGTTCCTGATACGCCCGTAAATGTCAATAGCAGTTGTGATACACACAACGAGTTTTCACGACCTAATAAACACGTATTAATTCCCCCTTCTCATTATAGTAATAATCTTGTCCGTCAAGAAGTACATGATAGCCCGGATCATGTACCACATGTTATTCCTAGTTTATCTGTAAATGATCATCATAGCGTGTTGTCAAATAGTTTTAGCTCGCCTTTAAATGCTTCAAAAGAAAACAATTCTCCAATTTCCAATGTCAAACTATCAACTAGTTATGACAATACTACAAATCATAACCACGTAAAAGATCAAATTGATCGCGAAGAAAATTTAGATCAGTTAATACCAGATGACTTTTTCTATGAGCCGCCATCCTGTCATCCATCAGATAGTGATAAGCCTAGTTTAAACAACATGGATATTACATGTGGCTCCATAAACAATGATAATGAAATGCAAACAAAGGTATTGCGTATCACAGAATCAATCCCACACGTAAGAGTCAAAGAGGTCAGCTTACCGCCTCCTACAATTGCCCATCTGGAACATGATAAGACTACAAGAAAATGGAATGTATTCCAAATTATTTTTGGGATAAGGCACATATGTTACTTGACATTGCAATATTTTACAAATACAATCAAATCCAAACTAAGGCACATGTGTTACTTGACATTACAATATTTTACAAATAAAATCAGACCCAAATGGGCTAAGCAAATTGAAACGCTTAATTTTAGTACAAATTATGTACAAGAAAGTACTAAATCCCACGATTCGCAGACAGACGACGTGGACAATTCATTAAACAAAGTTTTAATAAACCCTGTTAATCCAGAACAGGATAAAGAAAAGAAAGTAAATGAACAAAGAAGTTCATCAAAAAAGTGCCGTTTGAAAAAAAGATATTAAAAAACCGAAACAAAGAAACGTTATACATATCACTGATTTAACATCCAACTTATCAACCCATGGTGAGATTGAAGGAAAGTCATCTATATTTTTAATAGACACAGGAGAAAGTACTTCTGTATTAAATTCCAAATTTTATTATTGCACTCCTGCACTACAGAATGTTCCAATGACACCAGCGTCATTACAAAATTTAAGATCAGTCAATGGTCACAATATTTCAGTATTAGGAAAATTGAAAGTTTCGTTTTGTATTGATAATAAATGTTATCCTTATGAAGTTTTCGCGGCTCATGATCTTACCAATGATGTTATTTTCGGAAGAGATTTTCTTGATTATTACCAAGCCACCATTAATCTCAAAAGCCAGACGCTATCATTTTCTGTAGGCTCTTCTAGTAATCATAATAGTGATCATGCACCTATTAGCGGAGCTCCCGCGCGGGCCGAAGGCCCGCGCGAGCGTAGCACCATACCTAAGAAAAAATGGTAAACTATCGAGTTGATTTTTCATGGATTGGCTGACGTCACTTCCGTCCGTACGTCCGTACGTCCGTCCGTCCGTCCGGGCGTGTACACAAGCATTCCAGGGGGGTTTGGACACAGCGCGCGAAGCTTCATGGTAGCGAAAATTGGCCAATCAGAGCCCTCTATTTTGAGAGAGGGAAAAGCAAAAATGGCGTAGAGAAATGAGAAGGCAAGTGATAGATTGTTTAGACTTTATAGTATTTATTTGTATGCTTTTGGGATGAAATCTTGTAGGATTAAAGTGCATGCAATATTAAAGGTGTTGTAAAAGTTTGACTTCAAAATTTTGCTTTTTAGAATTTTTATGCTCATTCGTATTGGTGTGTTTACTTTTGATCTCGATTCATTTTGTCTGAAACTGCTTGCTTCATATTTCTATCGTTTACTCTTTAACTGAATGGGATCTCGTGTTGAAATTATAGCGAAAAGTAATGGAGGAAATTTCCTTTTATATGGTATGAGGGCTCCCCGGGGCTCCCCAGTACTTTTTGAGATATAGAGACTCAAAGTGATGCCTTTTTGAGGTAGTCGTCGTTGCAGCTTGCTTAGCTCTTCTAACATTTGAGAAAGCATAAAGATATCATTACAGCCACTTTGATCAGATTTAAAATGTCAAGATAATATCAGCTGAGGATCATTCACATATGGTAGCTGCTATATATTCTCGTATTAAAAATTAAAGTCGTTTAAGTGATATTTAAGATCTCAGATGGTATAATAAACTATTTAGTTGATATATTCATATGCTTTCTCCACACCTAGCTAATCGAATCACCGAAAAAAGAAGGAACTTTTGTTGTAGTTTTGGTCGTCAAACGAACAAATAATCCTTCTCTAATATCCTAATGTCCTTATATTTTGTCCTAATCTATTATCTAAATATGTTGAATGATTCCTTGAGAAAGCTTAAGGTTGAAATTTTGATTGTTTACAGGGCCAAAGGTTTTAATAATCACACGATCCTTTTTTGCTCGATAATCATTGTTGACCACCAAAACAGCCTGACGTTTTGTGGTTAAAATATGTTCATTTGCTTTGTATTTTATTACATTTTTTTATTTCGCTTTGTTCTTAGAGATTTTTGTTTTCTTGTTTGTGTTTTTGTTCTTTTGTTCAGACCCATATTCTGCCAGCATTCTGTTTTCATAAGTAGTAGGATTTAGTAATACCTTCTCGTTAAAAAAAAAAAATAATAGGCAAATTCCTAGCTATCATTTGAGTTGAGATAACTCATTTTCGTGCGAAAATCTTTGTATGCTTCGTAAAACTAGAGCACAAAAAATTAGCTTTATTTACTTTAAAATGTTATTCATTTATTCGAGAATATGTATGTAAGATCGTGAAAAGCTAACTAACTTTCTGTGTTTCCATAAACTTTTGACAATCTTCGCTTCCCTTGTTTGTTTACACCAAGTTTTATCTCAGGAGCTCTTGACTTCTCGACGTCCAGCCGCAACTGAAGAGAATTTTACATTTTGTCCCTTGATGCTTCGCGCGCTGTGTCCAACCCCCCTGCAAGCATTCCGATTGGCTGGTTAGATTTTTTTTTGGCGGGAATATCGACGCGTTGCAACATCCGGGTACACATAAAGAAAGGTAAATCCGGCTATTAAACTTTTTTATTATATGACCGTGAATCTTAGAGCCTGGACACTAGCAAATCGAGCAATCTGATTGGATAGAACGCATCGCGGACTGGTCTAGATTCTCCGGTATTAACCGGTCCGATCGCATATTAATCTTACGGCGAAAACATTTTGTCCTTTTCGATGAAAAGTGGTCATATAATAAAACTCTTATCAACCGAGCTTGGTCGGTCTGTACGGGATAATCTTGACCTCGGTCGGGTACAGACCTCGCTGCGCTCGGTCTGTACATTCCGACCTCGGTCAAGATTATCCCGTACAGACCTCCCGCTCGGTTAATAAGATCTAATTATTATATGACCGTGAATCTTAGAGCCTGGACACTAGCAAATCGAGCAATCTGATTGGATAGATCGCATCCCGGACTGGTCTAGATTCTCCGGTATTAACCGGTCTGATCGCATATTAATCTTACGGCGAAAACATTTTCTTCCAAATCGATACATTGAGATTGAAACTAAAAAAGTAGATCCGTTTTATTGGTCGTACTTTAGCATGGATGACAACTCTGAGTGTTATTACCCTGAAGATCTGGAGGACGACTTGGATTTAGCCAATGCGACAGCAGTGTTTGAGTCGCAAAACAGCAACAACAACAACGACAACAAAGATGAAGACGAAGAGATGATAAACAAATTTTTGAACGACCAAAAATCCAAAAACACAGGGTATAAAACGAAGAGTGACATGAAAGCCTGGCAAAGATTTTCTCAATCTATTGGAGAAAGCAGAAAAATGGAAGACATACCTGAACCTGAGCTGAATACATTGTTTTGCAAATTTTTCATCTCCATCCGCAAACAAGATGGCGGCGAATATGAACCGGGAAGCATTACTGGATTTCAAAGAAGTTTCCAACGTTATCTCTAGGAAAAAGGTTCTTCGTATAATATTCTCAAGGATAGCGAGTTTTCCAGGTCCAGAAGCGTCATTGCTGCCAAACGAAAGGATCTCACTGGCAAAGGAAAAGGCAATCTTCCCAACGCAACGAGAGAGCTGACGGCAACCGAGGTAAACACACTGTTTGAGAGCGGGCAGTTCAGTGTTGAAGAACCAAAGGCACTGTAAAAGGCTCTGTGGTGGTTCCTTTCCCTACATTTTGGTTGGAGGGCTAGAGATGAGAGCCGAAATTTGAGCTGGGGAGATGTGAGCCTTGAAAATGACCCAGAAACTGGAGCTGAATGTCTGGTGTGGACACAGAAAAAGGTAGCAAGACACGAACAGGCCAAGAAGGAGGGCACCGAAGAGCTTTCAATCCAGAAGCTGCCAATGTCAACAAATCGAGATGTCCTGTTGAGTTTTACAAGGCATTTAGGAGCCATCGATCAGAGTCTATGTTAATGTTTGATGCTCCTTTTTATCTGGCCATCAACCACAAACAAAAACCAGAGGATAAAGTTTGGTATTTGAATAGACCTCACGGTAAGAATGAAATAGGAAAGTTCTTGAAAGAATCAACAGAAGAGGTTCTTGGTATAAGGAGAATCAGCAAGGCCTCAAGAGAAAACTGACCAACCACGCTGTACGTAAAACTAGCATCGGCAGGCTCCTTGATGCAAATGTGGAAGCTAACTACGTGGCACAACTAAGCGGTCATAAGAATCTGAAAAGCCTCGATAGTTATAAATCATCGTCCCTCCAGAACCAAAGAGCAATGTCAGCCATCCTGAGCAATGGTTCAGCTCCTTCGACCTCTTCATCTACAGTAACCGCCGTTCAGACTCTGAATACTTCAACTTCCCTACTGGTGCAGAATGAAAATTTCACTGAGCCACAAGCCATCTTTGCTGGAGCAAATATTGAGAAGTTTGAAGGTTGCACGTTCAATGTGAATGTCTTTTGCCAAACGTCTGCTCAGCCTCAAAACCATGTTGAGCTTGGTTCTTAGTGTTTTAAGATAACATTGAACATTTATGCTTGCTTTGATTGCCTCCTCTTTAGGATTGAGTTTAAAGAATATCCCTTTTTGAGTAGTTTTTGCCTTCTAATATCTGTAAGTTCTATTGAATAACTTGCCTTCGTACTTCTTATCAAACTGGTTTATAACTGGTATTTTAGTAAAATCACTGGGAAACCATTTGAGTGTAATATATATATTTAGGCACTGCCTAAAAGCGGAGCTCCCGATACGGAAGTCACAGGGAGAACAATTTGAATGAAACTGAAAGTTAAAAATAAGATAGGGGGGAAAATCTTCAATTATTTTTTTATTCAAGATGAAGATAATTTCTCCCAGAATGAAAACCATGCAGTGAAATCAAATAGAAATGCACTACATCGTTTTTGTTTTGTTTTGTTTAGCGCGAGTATATACTCTCCCACTTAGGAATTTTGTACACAACTCACCACCACCCCCAGGGGCTAGTTTTGCTCTTGGAAGATTTTTCGACAATTATTTCCATAAAACCAACATTTTTAGGCTTTGAATCTCTTTTACTTAAAAAAAACGAAAGATAACTACAGATAATCCAATGCAATATAAAGTTTAGTGAAATTTACCTCGGTTGTCTTTCATTGAAATCGAAAATCTGGAGATTTAGGACAAATCAAGACCAAAAACCAAACTTGGAGCAAAATATAAGCTTACTTTAATAATTACGTCTTTTACAGAACGAGACGTTTTACATTCAGTTAAACTTAACAAGAACAACTGAGACAAAATAGAAAATAAAAGCAATGCAAAAAGGCAATGCAAAATGACGAATTTCTTTGTCAGTAAATTGGCGTTTGTAAATGTTTTTGAATATTTTTTACGGCTTTTAAAGTGAAATTCTAGGTCTTTCTACAACAACATCTCTCAACAACACAAATTTAAGCTCATTTTTGTAATCAGACTTGCTCGAATAGCTTAACAAACAGTTGAATATTTGGTGTAAATTTGTATTTCATTCAATACTTAAATAAATTATCTGTAGAAATAAAATTATTAAATGAAAGTTTCGTTGTTTTGAAGATGGGACCCCGCGATAGGAGGCGAGTCTTTCTTGAACGAGAAACATATAGTAATACGATGGTTGGTTTAAAACAACGTTTTTCAACGTTAACCGAATTGCTAAAGATTTACAAAGCTAAATAAAGGACGAATATTTGTTGTAATATGCTCTTCATTACTCCAACATTAAAACAAATTAAGCTTATCTACAGAAATATTAAAAGTTTTGAGGGAAAGTCTTTGATTTGTCGATTCGTCGAGAAAAAATGCTTGTCAAAAAATAATAAACGATTGCTGCTAAACAACACACCTGAATTCTTGGAAAACACTCTTAATCCATCTTTGAATACATGAAAGTTTTTTCAATTGTCTTTGGTCTATAACTTGCCCTAAAGCGATTTTTTTTCTGTGCACTTGAGAGTCGCCTTAGCTAGTAGTTTTGCTTCAAATTCCTTTGTCTTTCACGCTCGGCATTTTCTCTTTGTTCATTCGTTAAGTTTTGACTCAAATTCCTTTGTATTTCACGTTCATTTTCTCCTTGTTCATCCGTCAAGTTTTGCCTCATATTCCTTTTTCTTTCACGATCATGTTCTCCTTGTTTATAATCGAAGTCTCACCTGGATTTGCGTTCTCTATCTCTATCGCTTTTCTTTGGTGAGTCCTTCGTCTTTGCTTTCCTTTCCCCAGCCACCAGAGTTTTTCCTCTTTCGAAAAAAACTCTTTTACTTCAGGCCTTTCTTTTTTGGCTTCATTCTCCTGAGCTTTCTTTCGACATATCGATTTCGGGAAAGGGTTCCATCGTAAATAGAGTTAATATAAATTATATAAGCTTGAATAAAAAATTGTGTTGTTATCTCTCGGTATTTCTATACGTGTGTAAAACGTTTTTTTACAAAAGTTTAATAGCCGGATTTACTTTTATGTGTACCCGGATGTTGCAACGCGTCGATATTCCCGCCAAATAAAAAGATAATCTAACCAGCCAATCGGAATGCTTGTGTACACGCCCGGACGGACGGACGGACGGACGGACGGACGGACGGACGGAAGTGACGTCAGCCAATCCATGAAAAATCAACTCGATAGTTTACCATTTTTTCTTAGGTATGGTGCTCCGCTCGCGCGGGCCTTCGGCCCGCGCGGGAGCTCCGCTAATATATACGCGCGCTTCCAAAAATGGTTTGTTTATAAATAAAAAAGGGTCAAAAATGAAATTTGTCCTTTTCAATGAAAAGTGGTCATATAATAAAAGTCTTAGTAACCGAGCTTGATTGGTCTGTACGGGATAATCTTGACCGAGGTCGGAATGTACAGACCTCGGTCAAGATTTTCCCGTACAGACCTCCCGTTCGGTTAATAAGATCTAAGTAAAAAAAACGTTTTACACACGTATAGAAATACCGAAAGATAACAACACAAGCTTATATTTATATTTACTCTATTTACGATGGAACCCCTTTCCGAAATCGATATGTCGAAAGAAAGCTCAGAGGAGAATGAAGCCAAAAAAGAAAGGCCAGAATCAAGAGTTTTTTCGAAAGAGGAAAAACTCTGGTGGCGTGAAAAAGGAAGGCAAAGACGAAGGACTCACCAAAGAAAAGCGGCAAGCAGAGAGAGAGATAGAGAACGCAAATCCAGGCGGGACTTCGATTATAAACAAGGAGAATATGATCGTGAAAAAAAAAGAAATATGAGGCAAAACTTGACGGATGAACAAAGAGAAAATGAACGTGAAATACAAAGGAATTTGAGTCAAAACTTCACGAATGAACAAAGAGAAAATGAGCGTGAAAGACAAAGGAATTTGAAGCAGAACTACTAGCTAAGGCGACTCTCAAATGCACAGAAAAAAATCGCTTTAAGGCAAGTTATAGACCAAAGACAATTAAAAAACTTTCATGTATTCAAAGATGGATTAAGAAGTGTTCTTCAAGAATTCAGGTGTGTGGTTTAGCAAACAATCGTTTATTATTTTTTGACAAGCATTTTTTCTCGACGAATCGACAAATCATTCGCAAAGACTTTCCCTCAAAACTTTTAATATTTCTGTAGATAAGCTTAATTTATTTTAATGTTGGAGTAAATATAACATGAAGAGCATATTACAACAAATATTCGTCCTTTATTTAGCTTTGTAAATCTTTAGCAATTCGGTTAACGTTGTAAAACGTTGTTTTTAACCAACTATCGTATGTTTTTCGTTCAAGAAAGATTCGCCTCCTATCGCGGGTTCCCATCTTCAAAACAACGAAGACTTTCATTTAATACTTTTATTTCTACAGATAATTTAAGTATTGAATGAAATATAAATTTACACTGACCAAATATTCAACTGTTTATTAAGCTATTCGAGCAAGTCTGATTATAAAAATGAGCTTAAATTTGTGGTGTTGAGAGATGTTGTTGTAGAAAGACCTAGCCTTTCACTTAAAGTGCTACTACGACGAAAATCGTTCAAACTTGGATTCAGCTGAAACTTCCTAAAAAATACTCTTTAAAGGTCCAATAATAACTGTATGAAGTGTTTTCTCGATATTCAGGACGAGAGTATGATATTTTTACGATTATTTTTTGGAGTCTGTGACGTCATACACTCAACCTCAAACATTGCTACATATATTTCTTCGTATATAAATCCTTAATTTATTTTATTCCTGTGAAGCCCAAAGGGTAGCTAATGTGCTTATTTCACATTACTTGTGACTATAATTTATATTTTGGGGTGTTTGGGTATTTCTTTCTCCCTTTACTACTGATATTTTGATCATAAACTACAAATAAATGTATGGAGCGATGTTCGATATTGAGTGTATGACGTCACAGACTCCAAAAAATAATCGTGAAAATATCATACTTTCGTCCTGAATATCGAGAAAACACTTCATACAGTGATTATTGGGCCTTTAAAGAGTATTCTTAGGAAGTTTCAGCTGAATCCAAGTTTGAGCGATTTTCGTCGTAGTAGCACTTTAAAAAAGCCGTAAAAAATATTCAAAAACATTTACAAACGCCAATTTACTGACAAAGAAATTCTTCATTTTGCATTGCCTTTTTGCATTGCTTTTATTTTCTATTTTGTCTCAGTTGTTCTTGTCAAGTTTAACTGAATGTAAAACGTCTCGTTTTGTAAAAGACGTAATTATTTAAAGTAAGCTTATATTTTGCTCCAAGTCTGTTTTTTTTTTGGTCTTGATTTGTCCTAAATCTCCAGATTTTCGATTTCAATGAAAGACATCCGAGGTAAATTTCACTGAACTTGATATTGTATTGAATTATCTGTAGTTATCTTTCGTTTTTTTTAAGTAAAAGAGATTCAAAGCCTAAAAATGTCGGTTTTTTTGGAAAAATTTGTCGAAAAATCTTCCAAGAGCAAAACTAGCCCCTGGGGGTGGTGGTGAGTTGTGTACGAAATTCCTAAGTGTGAGAGTATATGTACTCGCGCTAAACAAAACAACAAAAAAACATTGTAGTGCATTTCGATTTGATTTCACTGCATGGTTTTTATTATGGGAGAAATTATCTTCATCTCGAATAAAAAATAATTGAAGATTTTTCCCCCTATCTTATTTTTAACTTTCAGTTTTGTTCAAATTGTTCTCCCTGTGACTTCCGTATCGGGAGCTCCGCTTTTAGGCAGTGCCTAAATATATATTACTAGTTCAAGCGCTAGTTCACAAAGCAGTACAATTGATTATACTGTGCATGCCAATCCAACCTTCATATCGCCTCCTCGATTGGAATCTGTATGGAGGGGGATTTTGGACAAAAATGCCATTGGATAAAATTTTCTTCCATTACATGATATATTTCATTCCATTCGATCGTATTTCATTCTGTTGGATAATATTTTTAGTGTGGATTAATATCTGCCATTCAATTGGATCACATCTTGCATGACATTCAATCGGTCATGCCATTGGATCATATCGGCCATGACCTTGGATAATACTCTATGCCATTGGATTGGGTGTGACAATGGAATTCGATCACATCCGGTCATGCCATTAGATCATATCGGTTTTTGGTCGATGCGAACAGTTGAATTTGAAGATCTGTGTATAAAAATTGGAATATGAAATATCGCCGTTCGTATGAAAGAAACTTCTGCTTTCAATAGGTTGTTTTCGTAGAATTTAGTTTACCGGATATTAACGGCTGCGAAGGAGGCTAGATATTACTTAATGCAAGGGGATATATAAGGGGCAATTGTAAAATTCATTAATAATTCATGAGGTAATTACCCAGTGAAAGACCTGGATTTAGGTCACGTGGATGGTTTGTAATTATCGATACAGGACGTGTGAAACTAAAAAGCACGGGGAGGGTTGAATAGTCAGCAGGGAAAGGCTGGGGTTGATGAATTGTAAATAGTATGCTTATTAATATGATTAACTTTTATAAAGATCTCTAACCCGCCTAATTAGTATGCTTAACTTTTATAAAGAGTCGCGTCCTTTGGAATTCTACAAGGTTTATTAATCAATAAGTTTGTACATGAATACATGCCAATATTATAGATATTACTTATTCGCGCACCCAAAGTTGATATTGCAGTTGTTAAATACTGAAATTGCACAAAAATTATTAATATTACTGCTCAACGAATCCTCTGGCATTGGAATACTGGCTAATACATCATCTGACAAGTCAAATTTCCAATCAAAATCTCTGCGTCTAATACTTTGCGAAACGACGCGAACCTTTATAATAAAAGAATAAGTTTATTAAAACAATGAAATAAATATTTTTCCACCTAAATATAAAATGCAATTTAAGGCAATTCATTTAAAACACCCAATAAAGTTACTTGCCTCTTGTCAGCTTTATTGAGAACGTTCAATGCATTCTCTCCTCTCGTCTCACTTAAATGTCGGTTAATCGCACAAATTAACAAATAAAGCGTTTTAGGTGGATAACGCTCTCCATTTTTCTTGGCCAATTCGGCAACGAACTTACACAACCAAAAGTTTAAGGTATTTGGCAACATGTGTTCCAAATAAACGGTCAGATCTTGAACGTCATCACCTTTGAGACCGGCCACTCCAACGTGTTCTAACATTGCTAATTTATTTGGCCGTTGTTGCTGCCATTCCTCGAAAACTTTTATGCCCCATTTAGTGTTGTATTGAGTAGCTTTTGGAGTAGCTTCCGACACTAGACTGGACTCTTCTTCTTTACTCTTTGGAGAGCGAAACCGATCAGCCATGTTTCTACTACAACCTCTCTATGAAAATGAACTGCTAAATTCAGTGTTCAATATTTCGAAACTCCTTTGGGAGAAATCATTCCGGCAACTAAGCCATGAAAGAATTTTGTTATTATCAATGAATAATATGCTATTCAATTTCGTCATACAATCAACTAAGTCCTCATTTGTTAATAACGATTCAAAACTCATGAATTATTAATTCATTTCACAAGTAAGATAAAATATTCGCGTCCGACCTTTATGGGCTTTTAAATGCCCATAAAGGTCTCCCGCTCATATTGTATCTATTACATAAAGGTCACAATTATATAAAGTTTTGGTCGACCACTGAAAAATTGTCTGTATTTTGTTTTTTTGCTTACTGCAAGCATTCTAGAAATTTCGGTAGCTGTGAAGCCTTTCTCTAAGAAGTACTCTAGCTTTTCTGGGCTTATCAAGAATTTTGGTCTTCCCTTATTTCCTGTGAGTGTAATATCTACTTGTTTAGAAGCAGATGTATCCCTGTCTACTGAAAGTAGTAACTCACGAGATTGAATCAGCTTGGGAAGCATAGACGCTTCATATTCTCCTTCCAGCCGCAGAATAAAAGAGGAAAGCCATTCTATTTTGTAAACGGCGAAATAATACCCTGTATATGTTTCAAGACAAAGAATGACATCAAGAAGTGCATTTCGCATGCTATTGTTTATAAGATTACGAGGACTTTCTTGTTGGCCATCCACCATGTTCGCCGCCATCTTGGCTTGTTCGTTGTAAGCTTTCATATGATTTAGTGGTGTTACAGTCACGAAAATGTTGGGAAAATGTGGTGGCTTTGTCACTCTAGCTTGTCCTCTAACATTTGAAGGAAAATTTATTTTCATTTATTTATTTGATTTTCTATGCAGCACCGAAAATTCATTATTCGATACAAAAAAAAATTCTTGAGGTCTGTTATGGAAACAAAGTGAATTAATCAATTGATAACTCCATCGAAAGTTAGTTAAATAGAGTGGCAAAGCGACGACATTGTCCGAACATTAAGGGACCATAACATCATGACCGGATGTGATCGAATGGTATTGCCACACCCAATCCAATGGCATAGAGTATTATCCAATGTCATGGCCAATATAATCCAATGGCATGACCGATCGAATGTCATGCAAGATGTGATCCAATGGAATGGCAGATATTAATCCACACAAAAAATATTATCCAACAGAATGAAATACGATCGAATGGAATGAAATATATCATGTAATGGAAGGAAATTTTATCCAATAGCATTTTTGTCCAAAATCCCCCTCCATAAATCTGTCAATTGTGCTTACTTACGTTTTCCCTTTGACCCTGGGATAGCGTGATCTAACTTGACGTGCCTTGTCAGCTGATTTGCTGCTAATCGATATTAAATTACCTATTATCTAAACTGGCACGCTTACATTTTTTTTTCTTAAATCATTTTGACAGAACAACAAAAGACAACACAGACAACAGATAGCAAGAGGTCAAATAAGACTATTATTTTACATAGACATTTGCTACGTAGACTTATTTTAATGTTTTCTTCTCGATACCTATTTATAGGTTTATCCACAGTTCAGCTTTCCTCATTCGCAACTTTGATATTTATTTATATTTTTATTTTCACATAGACTTACAAAGCCAATCCAAAGGCTCTGGATCTATTCTAAGGCATGTCGATTTGGAAAGCCAATCCAGCCATAACACATATAATATTTTCAAATAACCTTTGCTCTTTTAATATAAATGTCACGCACACATGCACATGCAACAACTTACACAACTACCATACCTCGTTATGCAAATTTGGATTTTCTTGGTCAACTAGTCAACTTGGATTTTCTTCCGAAACGAGAAAAAAAATTTTATACAATTTTTTTTACGTTTTGAAATTCAAGTAGTATAGGGAATGGGGGTTCTAGCGCAGTGACAACCGGAGGATTACCCGCCTAAAGTGAATTCTCCGATTTTTACCGTTATTACCCGCATTCCCTGTTTTAAGTCTATAATATGTTAGTCTATATATGGAGTGCGAAGAATGTAAGAAGTTTGTTTACGACTTCTGTGTAAAGTGTTTGGAACCTAAGTTTGTACCTACTAAGCCAAATAAGTATATTTGCTGTGGTAAGAAGATGCAAATAGAAGACGACACGTCAGCACAGTGTTACGAGTGTGGTAAGAATATTCGTAATGCCGTGCCTTGTGCTACCAGGGAACAATATTATTCTAACGGAGGTCGTAAGAAAACGCCATACAAAAGAATAAAATACTTCCGAGACTGGATGAGTCACATTCAAGGTTTACGACCGGTATATTTTGACGACGAAGTAATGGAAAGAATCATAGACCACTTAGAAGAGCCAACCCCACAAAGTCTACGGAAGACATTGAAAAAATTAAGACTAGGAAAATATTACAAAGCTATTCCCTATCTTTTATCTGAAATTACCGGTAATTCTATTCCTGAAGTTTCTGATATGAGCAGAGCCGAGTGGATGTTTTGTCGTTTGAATAAGGATATTCCTTATTATCCTGATGTAATTTACGAAATATTTTACAAAATAAACCCCAACCACCCCCTGTTAGGTTGGATTCCAAGAAGATAAAAATGCAAAACTGGCGTTTAACCAGAAACCCCACTGGGGAATGCATCGCGCAGAACACCAAGCTATCCCCAGTGGGGTTTTTTGCATTTTGGGCTTACGAGGCTTATTTCATCCCGCGCCAGAGGCCCTCTAGTACACACATATATCTTTCTTACGGCCCCCCAGAGGGTGAGCTCCGGACAGCGTCCCGAGACACCCCCTGACTTTTCCAACTTTTCCTCGCGAAACCCCCCATCGCGGGGTTGAATCGCACTTTCTTACCCACCCCTCCCACGGTTGCTGTGAGTGGGGGAGGCTTTTTTTTTTCACTCACAGCAACCGGTCCAAATGTGTCTGCAGCGAGGCTCGAACTCGGGACTTTGAGCCTCCCCAGATTCAAAGTCCACGAACACAAGCGAACGCCAGACACACCGGACGCTTATGTATGTGAAAATTATTATATTTAATTTGCATACAGCTGGCGTTCGATATGCAAATGAAATCCTGTCACGCTCTTTTCAAAACTGATGTCTAAGCGAGTTTTCTTTGAAGCTCTTCTTTTGCCTCCTGGTAGATCTTTTTGCGAGATTCCTCGGTTAAATCTTTGACGACTGTTTTTTTATTTCTGATGTCCGACTTTAATTTCTCGTATTTTTCCTCTTCGGCTAAGATAAGCGAGAATTCTACATCGTCTATCTTTCTGTCACGCAAAGCCTTTGAGACAAGGTCAGTAATCGTATTTACTTTAGCCCTTGACAGAGCTATTGTTGTGTCATGCTTGGATATTTTGCTTGACAACTGTTTCATAATACCCGTAGCAACAGCTGAAATGATACCGCAAGCTGCCCCAACGCCGGCCAAAGGAACTCCAACGACTATTCCCGGCCCTGTAAGCGAAGTAGCGACACCAGTGCCTGTTAATGCTACGGACATGGATCCTGTAGTTATCGCAATTTTATGTAGCGTACGTCGGGCTCTGACGTATTTCTTTCTAACGTTTTCGTAGTGTTTTGTTTGTCCTTCCAAGTAAGCCAGTATTAAATTCGCTTTATTTAAGCGGAAGTTTTCAGCGTTTAATTCGTTTGGGACCTCTTTGGGAAGTTCAGGATAAAGTGGAGGTGCTGATGGTATAACATCCATTATATATACTAATGTACGACGCTTTTGGAAACGATATGGGAAGCTCATACCGCAGGTCAAGGCGTTATCCCCACGACGCATTTGGGAATCATATGGGACATTTACCCCGCGTTGCACCAAGGCATACAGACGTCATTAAGTCTAAGCCTGTTGAGGTAAGACCAACGCCTGTGCAGCAGAAACCTAAGCCTAACTTCCCAAAGAATCTATTACCAACGACAGAGAATTATCCATTTTACGATAACAAAGATGGTGCAAACGACTTTGCTAAGATGGTTACTTCTTTGAAAATACCCGTGACGAATTCTACGACCTTTGCAGTGACGGTCAGAGACATCTTTAGAGAAACCCGGATGAAGCACACGTCGGGAAAAGAATCCAGAGAATGGTTATCAGGCCCCAGCATGCGATATTGGCCGCAGCAGTTAAACTTTGCTGTCTGGGCTGCTACTAAAGGATGTGGTATAGCCGCGGACATGCTTCATATTCCTTTCCTGAGGTTTCATGTTGCTTTTACTATTCGAAGAATATTGTATGAGCTAGGCGCGCCACTTCCAGGTGATACTGTCTTTAACCCAAAGGATAACAAATATGACAAAGTCGCATGGGAGCGATTAAGAAATGAATTTAAGCTTACCAACCCCGACTTTCGCAACAAAGAAGGTGCCGCCCACGGTCTAGGAGAGACTTACACTTATGCTTCGTATGTCGGAGCCAGCATAGAAAGTCCAGGCATGGGATATCCCAGCTCCTTTGAATTCTCAGACTTAGGAGGCAGCGGAACAAAAGGAAATTTAATTTACTTCATAGAAAGCAAAGAGAAGTATCCTTGGGCGCCATTCTTTGTAGCAAAGGGTATTGGGTTAAAGAATCTAGCAAGGATTAATCGAAGCATCGAAGCCTTTGTCTACTGCGTCCTAGGAGCCCAGGTTAGCACTCGCAGCCCCATCGTAGATGCCAGTGGTGCGTCACAGGAAACACAACAAGTATTCCTTGTTCTCTTTGAAAGTGCCGTTATTGAGAATGAGATATCTAAGTCAGTTCAAAGGTATCAACTTGCGGTGCAGCAATCAAAAGTTAGACTGGATTATGCCTTAAGTCCCGGTTGTTGGTTAATGCCAAGTAATTTGGTTATTAACGCCAGTTCTGTTGTGGGTTACAACAACAAACTACAGCGAGCAACCAAAGACATGAAGTTTGGGGTGAATGACGTGAACTCTGACACTCTTAGGAACATTCCCCATTTCGTGGAGAAGCCAAAGAAGG
Organism: Actinia equina; assembly: GCA_011057435.1. Lineage (NCBI taxonomy): Eukaryota > Metazoa > Cnidaria > Anthozoa > Actiniaria > Actiniidae > Actinia > Actinia equina. The sequence continues at coordinate 11,231 of WHPX01000346.1, read as the reverse complement.
AGCACGTAGAAAAGCCAAAGGAGGTACATGTACCATCAAAAACCGTAAAAAAGAAGATACGGCCCACGATACCTGAGGAATATGACCATAACTTACTAAAAGCCGGACTAGCAGCCGCGAGTGTTGGTTTGAGTCTTTATATATGGCGATGAACAACCCCTACGTATCCGGAATGGATTGTGTTTATACGACTTACACAGGTGAGAAAAAATACTCCCAGGCATCTTGGGTTGATGTCACTGGTATGTCTGTGGACTTGACCTACTCAGGGAAGAAATTGATCCTTTGCAGCATTTGTATTGGCGAGGGCAGTCATGGCAACATCGGATTCAGGTTTTTGGATGCTAATGGAGTACTACAGCCCATGCGTACGAAGACAAACAACAGGGAGCCCGTACATTTCTCTGTAGAGCCCAACACCGGCAGCCTTGAGAATCTTTCCGTTTGTACTTTCCACATGGTCGCTGATTGCCATGGAAAAGTAAAGCTACAAATACGCGCAGACGATACGGGGAACCTTTGCGTAAATAGCATATACGATCAAAGAGATTACGTTTATAATCACATGACCATCAGCACCCTCACGGTAATCAGCCTCTAGAAGCAAATTTATTTGCTGGTATATATGAACCCGCATGTAAAGGAAGATTCATTCCTCCATTACATAGAGGAGAAGGATTACGTGAATGATGAATGGCACGACACTGGATTGTGGGTGGAGGTTGGTGGTTTGGGATTGATCATGTGTACTATTAGCATTTCGACGGGGTATTCATGCAATGTTGGGTTTAGGATCCTAGATGAGAATGGCGATCCATTGCTGCCTTACAGAACGACTACTAATGCTAGGATCCCAGTTCATTTCTCGTCGGAGCCCGTTACGGGTACCACAGAAGATTTAACGCCTGTAACTTTTCATATGATAGCTAATTGTCAATATGCAAAGTTACAGATTCGCCCCAACGATTCCCAAGGCGGTTTGCTGGGCCGCGTTCAAATAAATGCTGCTCCGTCAGCAAGACCTCCGACGGATGCTATTTGGAATCATAAGCCCATTAGCACTATGACTGCCATACCTTTGGCACCAAATTACCAAGGCGGTGCGAATACGATCTTTACTTATCCCCAGTCGAGGATGCCTCGGGCCCCAGACGACGATAAGCCTCCAGTAATACATAAGGATAAGCCTACACCTTCATCTTCTTCATAAGGACCACGCCGATAGCTACGACTAAGATCCAAATGTTATTCCCCACGAACTTTAATAGTTCTCCACCGGTCCTTAGTACCAAACTAAGAACGCTACCAAGCAGCCCAGGTAAAGCGGCTGCCATCTTTTTCCCCAAGTCCGCCAGCCCTTTACCTACCGCCTTTACACTTGCGCCCGTAGCTTTAAGGGAGCTAAGGATCACACCTACTACGGAGGAAATGGCGACTGCAAATGCAAGTGGAATGCCATATTTCACCAAAGCTCTTTTTATCTTTTCCTTGGTGGTAAGCCCCAATTCTTTTTCTAACTTTTCCTTTTCCGCCCGCAATTCTGCAAGGCGAACCTCAATAGCCTCCACTTCTTTTTGAGCTGCCTCCCTTTCCTCTTCAGTGCGGGTTTGGTCCGCAACTACTTCTCTCTGCAGCTCTATTTGCCCCTCCAGGTCTTCAATAGCCTGATCTCTTTGCCTAATTTGTTCCTCCTTAGTGTTGATTTCGGCAACCAACTGCTGCCGTTCCACTAAAGAGCCATCGATTATAGTATTTAACTTCTTAGCTTCTTCCTGACTTATGTTCAGGTCTTGCAGGGCTAGCCTGAATGCCTGTCGTGCTGTATCCCTTTCATTCAAAGCCTTCTCGGCTTCTCGTTTGAATGTCATTATGACTTCGTCTTTACTTTGGAATTTCTTCTCCTGTGCCTTAATCTTTTCTATTTCGGCTACGTTTTTTTCCAACACAGCCTTACGCATCCGTTCACTTAGTTGCTCAATTTGTTGGTCCCTATCTGCGAGTTCTCTCTTCTGTGCATCGGCAAGTAATCGGTTCTGTTTCATATAATCTTCCTCCCTTTCTTCCAATGTTTTCCGCAGAGCCTCCACTTGACCACCAGAGTTTTTGGCCTCCTCCAGGGCCTTTTGCACTTTATCCCTTTCACGCAAAGCGTCGTCTAAGTGCTTCCTCATTTCTTCCATCCTTACGTCTCTTTGGCTGAACTTTTTCTCAACATTAGTAAGTAGTCTGCTTTGCTTTTCATATGCCATCTCTTTTTCTTCCAGTGCTTTTTGCAGTTCCATGACGCGCTTTTCGAGCGCAATCCTAGAAACCGTCGCCTCCAGCTGGTCTAGTAGGCTCCTAGTGGCATTCTGAAAACCTCTTAATCTCGCCACGTCACCCCTAACTTCGCCATCTTCATCAAATAGGGCCTGTGGTTTTGTCCAGCGGTCTTTGTCAGGAAATCTTAGGTCACTGACGCTTATGAAGACTTTATTTCCTTTTTTCGTGAGTCTTATTTCATCGGTCTCAAAACGTGGATAGCGCTGCCTTAGCTCCTCTGTTGCCCACTCTACGGTTTCCCGCGCGGCTGCTTCCGGCACGTTCTGAAGTTCCAAGTACTCAGGGACTGCTTCATTTGGTTTCTTTAATTTCCACATGTCGTTTAAGGCTTCCTTGTATCTTCTCCAATTGTCACCATGTTCGTGATATAAGGCTGCGTCATAGACTTCAGGCGCGACCTCCTCGCCTTTAGTCCATGCGTCAAAGTCTTCATCGCTGATATTCGTAAAGGATGTTTCTTCAGTGCCATCATCTTCTCCTTCAGCACCCCCGCCCCTATCTACTAGTGGTATTTCTTCCCCATCCATTATATATGATAAGCTCAAAGTTAAATCCTAACCTCCTTCCTAAGCAGGTTGGCGGACTGAAAGCAGAACGCACCTTTCACCGGGTCACCTTTACTCCTTCTAGCGCCAAACCAGGGGAGACGCTGTACGTAGGCGTACCCCGTCTAACGGATAACTTAGTATTGGTGCCTGGAACGTTAGCGTTAAGGTTTGACCTAGCAATACAACCAGATACGAAGATAGAAACTTACACAGTGAACAACGTAGGTCGCAACCTGGTGTCTAAGATGAGAATTAAGTTCGCAGGGGAATCCCTTTTGGACTTAAATAGGTACGATCTTTACACCACGTACAAAGACGTATGGTTGACGGCCTTCGACCGTGCACAAAGGATAGAACAAGGAATCGGAGGCGTTATCTTAAGGAAATTGCGAAGTGATACTAAGACAGCACCTACGGACTCCGGGGCAGCAACCGCAGTAGCAGACGCTACCAGAGTAAAAACGGCTTATGGCAGCAAGTACGTCATTCCCTTAGACTTTGAAGTTATTTCTAACCACGGCGTGTATTACCCCAGGCAATTATCCGAACTACAGTTTGAAGTAACTCTAGCAGACACTACCAACATCCTAGAAATGGACACAGCACAGGCGGCACTTACTGGTAGTATCCATCCTTATTCTATCACCAATTTAGAATTACAGTACGAGACGGTATACAGCGAAGAACTAGCCCGAAGTGCAGGCATGGAATACAGCTCAGGCAAGGCATTCCTTTACGACCACGTAGTGATGTACAAGACATTTAGCTTCCTGGATAAGACGGACGAGGTTATCAACCAAAGCATTAACCTCCCCCGAAGGAGTCTCACGGGGTTGATGTTGGTGTTTGCTAAGCCCTATGGGGCTGGCAAGCGCGACTCCGAGGCCTTCCATAACCCCAACATTACTAACGTGGGGGTAAATATCAACGGAGTACCAAACAAAGTCTACTCCCAGGGGATAAAGCCCGCAGATACGTACAGGGAGGCAATGCGCAAGTTTGGTGACCAGGTGTCTCCTGAGGAATTCTTCAAAGACAAGTACGCGTTGTGGATTGACATGCGCACGACGAACGACGAAAGTATGCACGGGCAAGGTCTGCGGCTGGTAAACACCCAGGATGGTATAACATTGGAGATCAAGCGCACCAAGAACGCCAGTGCAAGTGATGCGGATAAGATAAACTGCTACATCTTCGTGGTGTCTGACGCGCAGCTAAGCGTAGAAATGAACCAACTAAAGAGTGTTGCATATTAAAAAGTTAAAATATTTCTCAGATATACGATGCTTCGCGTATTCGAAAACGACGACAACGAACTGCAATGCATAGTGCAAGGCGACAATCTGTACTTCAAAGCGAAGTCCGTGGCAGCTGCATTGGACTATGAAAACACAAAAAAGGCTATTAGAGACCACGTTTCTGAGAAGCACCAGAAAAGATGGTCTGAATTAAGGGGAGCGATTCGTTCCTCTTCTACCATTCACCCACATTCCGTGTTTATCTCCGAGCCTGGGTTGTATCAATTGATATTTAGCTCCAAGATGCCAAAAGCAGAGAAGTTCAGTGATTGGGTCTTTGAGGAAGTCCTTCCCGCGCTAAGGAAAACAGGTAAGTATGAAATAGAAAGACGGTTCGATAGTCCTAACAAGTTAGTCTTCAAAATGGAAAATGAGTTTGACTTACATAAGAAAGTCGTTGATTACATCCGCCGCTTCTACCCTCAAATGCTCATAGCGCCCGGCTTAGGGGAATTGCAGGATTCTGACAGCAAACGCATAAAATGCTGGCAGAAGGGTTATCAAAGGGGTCAACCCGACCTCTTAATACTGAACGCGCATTTAAGGTATGAAGGGCTTTGCATCGAATTAAAGACGCCGAAAGGAAATGGCATACTCTCCGCAGACCAACGCCAAGTGATATCTAGGTATGACGCGAATGGTTACCTGACCATGGTTAGCAACGATTATGACGTCATCTGTCGTGCCCTTAGCAACTACGCGGAAGGCATCCGTATTCCCTGTCGGCGGTGCTGCAAACGCTTCAAGACTACGGAGACAAGGGCAACGCATTTAAGAATATTTCATAGATATAATGATCGTCAACCAAATACACTGGCGTGACCTGATTTGTGGTAAAGCATACGAAATAAAAAATTACGTCGTCTTCGAAGACATCGACCGTTTACGGTTAGTCCTCAAAGACTTAGAAGGCAAGGAATATTCCCTTTGGGCGCCAGATTGCGTGCGGTACGTAATTCAGGGCGAGGAATTCACCCACTTACGCAGCTATGGTAAGGTAAATGGCCGATGGAAGTTTGACATTGAAAGAAGAGTCACTCCATCTCCTCTATGTAGTTAGGATGTCTAACATAGTCCTTTGAGCCTTTGGGTCGGCTGAGCACCAATGCCCCACGAAGGATCCTTCAGAAAATACCTTGCCGCAATGAAGGCAGGTGTATTTTTTACGCGGTTTTGGTCGAGGGGTGATTATGCAGTCTGCTGGGGGTTCGCAGGTAATACAGTCCATATATACCTAAGACGATCAGGAATCCTCCAAGGAATGCGGCTGCGTGCGCTACCATATATTGCAAGCACCCTTAAAAGGGGCTTTTATTTATATTTATTATTATTAAATATCCTTAATTATTCTTAATAATAATAAATAAAAATAAGAATGGGATTTGAGACTCTTTGCACAAACCCTATCTTACTATTTTAAGCCGCCTACTAATCCTTACGGGCTTTCCTTGCGGCCTCGTTACTGGCATGCCAAGCATCAAAGCGATCTAAGTACTCTTTGAAACCGCCTTGGCCGTCGTAAAGGCACTGCCAAATATGTTGGTCACTTCTTTGACAGCCGCAGCGCTCACAAGTTGCCTCCCAATGTTCCCTGTTTTCCCACCTTACGCCTTCGACGCAGTCAAACTCCGCAAAGCGCTGGTCAATTTCCTTCTTCCGGCGCGTTAACTTTCTTTGGGTTTCCTTTGGGCAACATCGTGCGGCAACGTCGCCGTGCTCCTCACATGCTACACTCAGCAGGTCATAATTACCAAGGCACCGATGTCGATGCCATTCGTCGTTCTTGTCCTCCTCGCAGCGCTCACATACGTTCTTTAAACAAACGCGGTTATCCACGTGGTATTCCAACATCTGCGCGCTGCTAAAGAGTCGGTCACACTCCTTACAACGCCTTTCGCGTGCCTTCTTAGCGCACACCTTCTTTTCCAGGTGGTATTTTAACATTTGCTTGCTGCTGAACTCCTTGTTACACCGCTCACACTCCATATATAATAAGGATTTAATAACCACTATAAGGGATACCGCATAAAGTCCTTAACAGCCAGAAACTATTTAAAAGTGTCTCAGAATGTTGACAATAAGGTTAAATCTTTGTTAAACTGGTAACTATTCCAAAGAGTGTCTCAGAATGTTGACAATAAGGTTAAATCTTTGTTAAACTGGAAAGCCCGTAATGGTCAGTAGGCAGCTTAAGATAGTAAAGTAGGGTTTGCGCAAAGAGTCTCAAATCCCATTCTTATTTTTATTTATTATTATTAAGGATAATGAATAATAATAAATAAAAATAAAAGCCCCTTTAAAGGGCGCTTGCGGGATTCAAAATAGTAAGCTAAGACACTTTTTAAATAGTTTCCACATATACTTAACAAACATTTAACCTAAACGTCAACATTCTCAGGCACCTTTTTTTGAAGTAGCGTAGTCTTAACAAATATTTAACCTAAATGTCAACATTCTGAGACACCTTCATTTTGAGGTATGTCATTCCTTAACAAATATTTAACCTACAGTGGATACCGCATGAAATCCACGACGGACTCTTTTGCCCACGTTGCCATCGTTATCAGCGCACCAAACCTCTCCGCGCGCTTCAGACCGCACATTTCATCATACAATTCCTGCACGCGCTCTTTCAAACGGTCTATCTCTTCTCTTTGCATTTCGATGGTGTCTCTCTTATCTTTCATGTCGCCGACAATCCTTCTTACTGCTTCCACTGGGTCCATCGTATATATATTGAGTCATTGAATATATTCGATGACTCCAGAACATATTCCCTGCAATGCTCTGATAGTAGGACCAACTGGCTGCGGCAAAACGCAGTTCGTAGTAGAGCAACTCCTCGGACCCTTTAGATACCGTTTCGACTACATAGTGCTCCTCTGCCCTACCTATGTGAATAACCGCACCTGGACAGGCATAGGCGTGAAAGATGACGACTTCTTTGTGGATATTTTGGACCCTAATGAGTTATCCAACCATTTGAAGTTTTGGCATAAACAATTCCCCAAGGATACTCAGACACTCCTCATACTGGATGCCATCGCCTGCGGGGACGACGTAAAAAGACGCACATCCGAGTTAGTGAAGCTTGCTTTCAGTGGCAGACATGACAATATCAGCGTTTGGTTGCTTTCGCAGCAGCTTACCAGTGTCTCTAAACCTTTTAGGGAAAACATAGGATCTCTGGTCGTCTTCTACACTCCCAGTAAGAGCGATTTGGAAACCATCCTCTCTGACTACGGTGGTGAGATATCTAAGGAACAGTTACACGAATACATGCGGCATTTAAAGACACACCAACATTCCAAAATGATCTTCTCTTTGAGGTTTCCGTATTCCGTTAACATATATGGATATTGAGCAGCTCTTGGATGAAGTCCCCGTAGATGAAAGTAACCTTAAGGAACAACTTAACGTCCTGGTGTCATCGGGAAAGTGTAAGGAAATGATAGGCAAGGAGTTAACGCATGAGCAGGTTAATAAGTTGTCAGAAGAGGAGGTTAAGAAGTTCCATAAGAGATACGAAGCCGCCCTTGCAAGTAAGACCACGAACGCCGTAGCAGACTCCGCTATTAAGCTAGCCACTAAACTGCTTGGACTTGCACTGCCCATAGACGACGTGGAGGCGCTGCGGAAGGACATAAGTGAGGACTATGTCATATCCCAAGAACTTAAGATAACCTGCGGGTGGTTGTCTTTGAAGTGCGGTAAGTTAATGGCAGTCGCATCTTTGGGACTTCACGTGGCTCAACATGTCGACTTGAAGGAGGTATTGGTGTCTTGGAAGGACTACAAGAAAAATAAACAAGTCGAGGAGATCTTTAAGGCAGCACTTGCCGAGGTACCTAGTCAAGTCACACCAAGTGATGCTCAAGTCATCCACGGGACTTAGTCAAGTCGTCATCAAGTACTTAGTCAAGTCATCGTCAAGTCGTCATCAAGTACTTAGTCAAGTCATCGTCAAGTCGTCATCAAGTACTTAGTCAAGTCATCGTCAAGTCGTCATCAAGTTGTCATCAAGTTACTTATCAAGTCCTTCAAGTCCTTAGATATAAGATGAGTGACACCGAAACAAAGGCGGAGGAAACCCCTCGAGAGCAAAAGATCACCAAGCCTAAATCTCCGGGCAGAGTCGCTGCAGGGAAGAAGCTCGCGGAAATGAATAGAAAGAACAAAGCCAAAAAAGAAGAGAAGGCGGAGGAAAAAGAAGAGGAATCCTTTTGGAATCCGGGCTACGTTATCGGAGCATTAGGAATTGCTATAGCAGCAGGCAGTCTCTACTTACAATGGCGGGCTGCTAAACCAAAAGTGGAATTCAAGGCCGTGCACGTAACGCAGGAGCCTAAGAGAAGTAAAATACCCGAGATGGAATAAACCTCCTCTCCTTGTAATATAATGTCGTTTATGAAAACCGTCGAAGATGCAGCTATTATTACTTCTATTGTCGCAGGTATTGGTTGGGTAGGTAAGAAAGTGCTCAAAGAAGACTTTACTGAAGACCCAAGCAAGAGCATTACGGGCTTTGCTAAGATGACTGCTGCAGTAGCAGGTAGCATTGCCCTTAAGGACTACCTACAGAAGGAAAAGTACCTGCCTAGGCCGTGAGGCCCTTATATATGGCAAGCGTATTGGTAGGTGGTGTCATTGCAGCGTTAGCATTCACTGGAGCTAATTATGGTGGTCAATATTTGGATAGGATAGTCAGAGGCAACAAAGGCGATGCCGAGAGGAAAAGGCATGATTTGGCGTTGGAGAAATATCAAAGGGACGTGGCAGCTTGGAATGAAAAAAGACAAGCTTACAGGGATTGGTTGGACAAGAACTACCAAGACAAGATGCAGGCGGATAAGAATTTTGAAAACACAGACTACGCCTTTAAACTTTATGCACAAACACACCCAGAGTTTCACATGCAGAAGCCTTCGTTTAAGAATTACTACCAGCCGTCGAAGAAACAAAAAGACAATGAGCTGGTCTTCGTAGGAGTCGCAGGGCTGGCAGGAGGCGCCGCCTTGGCGTATCTGCTCTGAGCTGCGCTCAGATCACTAGTGGCGCGAAGCATGAGCGTCTAATATATAATGATCGTCTTTTTGGAAAGCGACAAGAATGACTTTACCACGTATTTGAATCCCCCCATCAAAGCCCATACGGTTCGACTCATAAGTTGCTCTTGTACAATTCTTGGTATAACTTGGTCAATGGCATGGTCACCGTGCATAAGGGGTCTAACAAATACGAAGGCGTAATGCTACCCGATGGACATTACACGCCAATCACCCTTGCTAAGGAGCTCGCCAAGCGCGGTTATACTCTCACCACAGGGTTGCCGCACGAAATGACCTTCAAACATAATCTTCCTAACAATTTCTCGGTAACCCTAGGAAAACGTGACGCATTGGGATCTTTACTAGGTGTCTCAGGCAAGGAAATTACCAACACAGCAGTTCCCGTGAATTGGAAAGTTGCATCCTCTACGAAGTCTATTGCGATTTAGCCCACAGTTACAACAACGGAAAGCCCTCCCATCTTATGTCTAAGTTTTCACCTAAAGGTAATCCATTCGACCTGGTAGAATACACACCCATTTCTTTAAACTATGACTTGCCTTGCGATTTGGTAGAAAGCATAAACATCACCATTAAAGTAGATGGAAAGACTGTGGATTTCAACGGACGCAAGATTAATCTCGTCTTATCCTTCGCTTGAATCAAGCGAAGCGCGATTCTATTCATATAATGGGTCGAACTGAGGACAAACTCAAAAGGATTTACTACGGTCCCGAAGGCTATTGGAGAGGAGTTGCGGCTATCAAGAAACTCGCTACCGCAGCCAGGGTATCCGACGAAACGGCTAAGGATTGGTTAAAGAAACAAACCATCTGGCAGGTTTATCTTCCCGTGCCTAAGTACATTCCCAGACCCAGCTTTACCGTAAATACCCCTAATGAAGTTCATCAGGCGGATTTGCTTTTCTTACCACATGACACGGTGAGAAGAAAGACCTATAGATACGCTTTGACCGTAGTTGATATCGCAAGCAGATACAAGGACGCCGAACCCATAACCAGCAAGGATTCTGGGGAAGTTGCAGATGCCCTAGGTAGGATTTATAAGCGCGTCTTGAAATGGCCAAAGCTGCTGCAAGTAGATGCGGGGACAGAGTTCATGGGTGTGGTTACCAAGACCTGAAAGACCACGACACTAAGATAAGAAGAGCCGAAGCAGAGTACCACAGAGGTCAGAGCATCGTCGAAAGATTCAATAAGACCCTGGCTGAGCGTCTCTTTGGATACCAGTATTGGAAAGAGCTGGAAGATCCCTCTAAGCGCAACAAGGAATGGACACAGAGGCTTCCCCAGGTCGTCGCGGCTTTTGAACAACGAGGCAGCCAGGGCTACGGGAATGAAACCCAAGGACGCCATAAAAAAGAAGCACGTGGAACACAAGTCCTACGTTAGGAGTTCGAGGGCGGTCTTCCCCAATGAAAAGAAATTAGGTAATGTCACGGTCCGATATCTTTATGGACCGGGCGAATTAGAAGGAGGATCCAAAAGAGCTACGGATCCTAATTGGTCTTTGGAACTTATCAGGTCCGAAGCGTAATAGCTAAGAAGGGTCAGCCCATCTTGTATTATCTTCACGATGGTCCCACGCGCGGGTTCGTCAAAGAAGAACTGCTTATTGTGTGATGTCGAATGCTATCGTGTGCACTCCGTCATCACACATCCATCGCTTACCGTCAAATGCAGACAGTGACACCTTCTCCTGCGTGACGTTATGTATCTGATGACCATAGCTGCGCAGGCTGTTCATCTTGTGCCGCTGTTCCTTGCGCGTTCGTAATACATTCAAGTAGGATCTCGTGGGTTATGTCCTTCTTAACCACGTATTTTTTAACGCCTTGGTCTTTCTTTTACGCCGTCCAACTTTATGCACGCTTACATCTTTGCGCGTGTGGTGTAACGCCCTTTCACCCTTCCAATTTCTTGAACACTGTCCACCACTAGGGCGCTTTCTCCTTACACCATATCACCTACATCTCGTCCTTCATATCCAATTAC